>WOXC01001923.1:0-102500 GCA_011680675.1 Gymnobelideus leadbeateri | reverse complement strand
TTTCCAGCTTCCTGTTCTAGGGAAAGAACCTCAGTCCTCACCGATTCCCAAGAGGGTAAGGCTGGTCTTGGAGGCTTTCTCCATTTCTCCATTAATATCTCTTGGTTATATAAGGGATCCATGGAGTAAGTCTTTCATTTTCCAGTTTCTGTCTTATTGGAGTCCAGTGAAATCCTTAAGCCTAGTATTCAGAATGTTAGAAATGGGAGAACTCTTAGAACACAGAATGTGAGAACTGGCAGGGCCCATAGAATACAGGATGTCAGCACTGGGAGGGGCCTTAAAACACAAAATGTTAGTGGTAGAAATAAGTCTAGAACTCAGAATGTTGGAAAGGAGAGGGCCCTAAGAACATAGAATAGCAGAGTTGGGGAGATTAACTTAGAATATAGAATGTTCAAGCTAGGAGGGGGCCTTAGAAAAGAAAATGTCAGAACTGGTATGGAAAAGAAAACCTTGAACGGAGAATGTGAAAGCTATGAGATATGAGAGCTGGCAATGTAGAACATTAGAATATGGAAAAATATTAAACGTACAAGAGCATTCAGGAATCCACCTGTCTGACCCCCTTATTTTATCAATGAAGAAATGACTGACCCATGCAAGTCATTTCTTTCAGAGTCAAGACCTGGATCCATGTGTCCCACCTCTCAGGCCTGGCTGGGCTCCCCCTACTTCTCCCCCATAGACCTTCAGCCAGTAAGTGGTACAGTTTAAAATGCTTTAGGGAAAAGATGGTGATTTCCCTTCCCAAAATTCTGCAGAGAGCTAGCCAGAGGTGCTGGGAGATCTGAGGAGACCTCCCCCAGCCCTAGGGACCATCCATTCCTCTCCCCACCCCCACCTCCCAGCCCTTCCTTTTTCCTCCTTCATCTGTGGTCTCTGGGTTGCCAGTAATTTACAAGTCTCTTACATTTTAAAACTTAATTTGCCAATTCCCCCTGGAGGCATTTTTTATTCCCACAGACTGTCAGCCTGGCCAGGCCACAGGAAGTGGAATCCATAAAGGTTTACATTTATTACAGGCTTTCAATTAGCTAAGTTTGAATAATGTGGCCCTTGATTCACCAATCGATAAACCAAGAGCGTAGATCAGCTCTTCCCAGCCCCCTCTCTGGGCTGCATCCCCTCCTCCACACACACCCCTACCATTTCACTAGCCCTTTCCATATTTATTATCATTTAAACAAATCTTTCAAAGGTGCCCTGCACTTGACATGATTTAGCACCAGCCAATCCTCCAGCCCCTTGCTGAAGTGCACAAATGTTTACTTGATACTAAGTTGCATTTAAAAGCTCATCTTCTCTGAAGCTTAAAAGGAAGCCTGGAAAATTGCGGAAACCAAGAGAGACAGTACATTTTCCCAAGCTACAGTAAGGGACCAGTGTAGCCATAAATAGGAGTTAAATACAGAATTCATTAAGATGGACCCCAAGTGCCAGGATGCTTCTCTGTTCCTGAACAGCCACCAGGGCCCACCTCTCTTCTGAGCCCTAACTCAGTCATGACCCATGACTGGCTCTGGAATCGAGGACCCAGGTTCAAATCCTGTCTCTGAGGATTTGATCCAACAATTCCTTATTAAGTTCTTACCAGGTGTCAGGCACTCTACTTAGTACCTAGGTGACCTTGGGCCAGAATCTCACCAGACCTGGCTTCCCTCATCCGTGAAAAGGAGGGGATTGGACCAAATGACCTGTAAGGTCCATTCAAACTTTGGGTCTGTGATATGAGAAGGACCCCCAAAACAAGAAGCTGTTAAACATGTAAGCAAATAAAAAAATGTCTACGCAAAAAAAAAAAAGAAAAAAGGAAGAAAATCTTAGGATTCAGATGCAAGAGACATCTGAACATATCATCTTAGAGTTAGGAGCAAATGACAGCTGTGAGGGACCCTAGATAATGGAATGTCAGAGCTGAAAGGTCCCTTCCAAACTTCTCTTTACAAGGAGGAAACAGAGGTCCCAAGGTGCCCCAGGTCACACAGGTTGTAAATTGCAAAGCTGGACTTTAAATATACAGGTCCACCAATGCCAAAGCTTTGTCTACAAGAGCTTTTGACTAAAGAGAATTCAGGTCTAGAAGAGAGATCCAGTTGGGAAGTAGCAGAGGCCATGGCTTTGAGAAGACTGAAATACCCTCCCTTCCTCCCTCTCCTATAAAGGATTCTTTGGACAGCCCCAACCCACTCACCCCCCACCCAGTAGAATTCTGCTTAATAAGTAGGAGAGGTGCAGTAAATAGAGCACCAGCCCTGGAGTCAGGAGGACCTGAGTTCAAATGTGACCTCAGAAACTTAATACTTACTAGCCTTGTGACCTTGGGCAAGTCACTTAACCCCAACTGCCCTGCCTTCAAAAAGAAGGAGGAGGAGGAGGAGGAGGAGGAGGAGGAGAGAAAAAAAAAAGGCAGAGAGTGGTAGAGAAAGAAGGTACCATTGGAGAACACAACAGATTCCCCAAGCACCCTGCCTGTAGTGCCAGTGCATTTCTGATTGTCATTCTATGTAGATTCATCTGATTACACTTGTTATCACTATTATTAACACCCATGACAGTAATAGTAGTGCTTTAAGGTTCACAAAGGCCTTTCCTTTACAAAAGTCCTGCTAGCAATACTACTATCATTATCCCTACTTTACAGATGGCAAAATTGAGGGGAAACAACATGCCCACACCACCACAGAGAGAACCAGACTCAGCCCAGTCCTCAGATCTTCCAGCTTAAGCCCAGTGCTCTGGATCCCCAGTGCCAATTGTTTGAGCAGGTTTTGAGGTCCTTTAGAACCACCCTCAGTGACTGGCCCAGACCCCAGCCAGAAACCAGGTTTCCCCTTTTCCCTCCCCTCCTCCCAGGCCCTGTCTTACCTGATGTCTGAGTCACACCGCTCCTGCTGTCACCATGAGCAGTGTGTTGTGACTCCCCAGCCTGACAGTTTTACAACAAACATGTTAAGCTCACAGTTGGCAAAGCTAGTGAAAAATCCCAGGGGAAAAAGCCCCTTGGAGGGAGTGATGGCCAAAATCCTTCCCCCTCTGGAAAAAAAATCCCAGCATTCTTTGTACCACCCCACAATTCTTCCCCACCAGGAGGCTAACACTCTTCAGTCCTATCCCCCTGAAGGACCACTTGAGGGGTGATGGGGCCCTAGGATCAAATCCCTGGTTAGACAATCCCTGGCTATGCACCCCTGGTAAACTCAGAAATCATCCTGCATCTGGAAAATGGAGGAGATTAGCACTTGTACCATGCAGCTCCCCAGGCTGTGTGGAGAGAGACTTTTGCACGAATTGTCATTCCTGTTCTCAGACTCATCCCAGGAGACCAGTCTGCAGAATGCAGGCTCCCAGGTGAGGATCCGAGATGCACCGACTCAACGGGCCACTGGCATTTTTCACCTCCTAAGCAAATTCTCACACTTCCCCTGAAATTGTTCTGCCAGACTGGCACCTCGGGACCCAGCTCTTGGAAGGTGTCGGAGGGAGACAATGGCTCAGCAGCCACGCCTCAGAGGAGAAACAGGCCGCCTTTTCTCCTGAGCAGGGTGGGGGCTGGGGAGACACAGTACACATGGTTTCCCCTGGCCCTACCCCAAAAAAGGGAATGCTAGCCTAGTCCAACAACTGATGGCAGACATTGCAAAGAGTGGGGGAGATTCCCCATAAGCAGTCCAACAATGAACAGGCTTTCACTGGGGCTCCTAACCTCAGCCCTGGCAAGAAAAGCCCTGCAGAAGCCAGTCTGCCTCATTCCCCATCTGTGATCTCCCAAGAGTGACCACCTAACTGGTTTTTCCACTCTCTCTTTCCCTCCCTCCCTCTCCTCCCTCTCTCCCCCCTTCCTCTCTCTCTCTCTTTCTCTCTCTCTCTCTCTCTCTCTCTCTCTCTCTCTCTCTCTCTCTCTCTCTCTCTCTCCCCCCACCAGCTTTCCTCTCTCCCCCCCACCCAATGAACCACAGAAACAAGACACCAAAAAAAGGTTAGACACAGGAACAGTCCCTTTTATTGTACATTGCAGAAATAGCCCTGTGTAGTGGTTAACAGTGCACCATATACACAATATTGAATTAAGAAAAGGGAGGGGGGAAGGAGAAGGGGAAGGGGACAGCTGAAGGAAAGGTGAAAGAAACCTCTTTGAGGTCTGTCATCCAAAGTTGCAAACCCAAAAGAAGAAAACAAAATGGTGAAAAGACCCCCCCCACCCCCAGCCCCAGAGCAAGAGGCATCTCTGCAAACATCATGCAAAAAGGAGAACGGTTCTGCCTTAAGAGAAAGCCCGATAAATAACCCAGAAAAGAGAGACTCCGAAGAATTACTGCTTTACATGGGCTCAGGGAGCACAGAAAGGGGGAACCAGACCAAACTGCCTTTTGGCATTTCCAGGTATTTGGCACTCTCGTGATCACATTTTTGTACAATCCATTCATTGAAGAGGAGGAATCGCCACAACACCGGGAGGAGGAAAGAACAGGGGTGGGGGCTCATACAACAGATAGAAGAAGGCTTTTTCCCCCTTCCTCCTCCCCCCACATATAAAATTCGTCCATGTGAACTCGAGTCGGATTGCTTGCTAGCAGTCCAGAGAACACAAGCTTCACAGCACATTGAAAACAGAAGAAAACTCTTCCTAGATGGCATTCCTTAGGGAAAGTGGGTTGGTTTTGTTCTGTGGAGCGCACGCACATCCCACCAAGGAAGACCTTCCAAGGTGGCGGGAAAACAAAATAGAATAACTATCTATATATCTATATATATAAGTCATTCTGGTTTTTTTTTTGTTTTTTTGTTTTGTTTTGTTTTGTTTTACACACATCCAAAGATATGAATATTTTTGTAAAAATGAAACGGACAGCATTTCACATCTAAGTGCACAGAATCATTTTTGCCAGATGGGAATAATGTAAACAAAGGGCTGACTTTCAGGGCAGCCAGATCAGCAAAGGGGATGCCAGCCCCCCCCCTCCCACCAGGAACCCAGAGGCATTTTGCTGGGCAGGCGGTTGCTGCTGCTGCTGCATTATTTAAAGTGGCTGGAAATCCAGGTCTAGAATTGCGCAATATTCACTGTATATAAAAGGAAACGCATATTAATTTAGACAAACAGCTGCAGCTGATGTCAATTTCCATATGAGTGTGTGTAAATCAATTAATTATTGAATCATTTTTTTTTTGCTTTTGTTTCTGCAGAAGACCCTAGAGCCTTTCTGTCCTTGCTAAGCTCACACCTCTTCTGTCCCCAGGCCTGACACAAGATACAGGTTGGTGGTGTGTCCGCAATGTGGACTGCAGGCTAGAGTAATGAAGGTTTTTTTTTTTCAAAGTGTTTTTTTTTTTTTTTGCCAATAAACTGTGTGAAGTTGCTGTGTTTATTATCATCGTTTTCTCCCTTAACTCAGTGTCTTTGGGGGCTTTAAACACCAGGAGGTGCCTTGTCTGTCATATTTTTCAGCACGTCATCAATCCTATCATCTTCAATAACAACTGTAAGGCAGAAAAGAGAGTAAAGAATATAAGCAGGCCTTTTCTCCGGGAGAGGGGAGGGGGAGGAGGAAAAGGAAGGAGGTCGAGGGGAGGGGGCTTCTCCCTCTCCAATAGATAACCACTGGGGCACTGGGCTCCCTTATCTCTAGCTATCTCTTAGCTTTCTTCTTCTGCCCACAAACATCTGTCCTTCTCAGAGCTACTGGGGGGGGGGGGCAGCCCAGGCTAGAAGCCATGGGTTATAGACAACCCAATGGCTGGTGGGAGGGTGGCAGTGGTCCAGAAGGCTGTCCCCCACCCCCCTCCAAACTCACCCACCTCCCCACTAGGGCTTATTTATTTGGAGAAAGAGCCTCTCTTGGCACTGGAGGATGAGGTGGAGGAGTGGTGAGGCACAGAGAGCTAGGCAAACAGCCTCTCTGCTCTGTCAGCTCTGGATAACACGGCCAAGGGTCCCTGTGGGGCTGGGGGCGGGGAAAGGGGAATGGATGAAGATGGCAACTCGGCCTTTGCATTGCCCTGGGCTAAGTTCAGAGAGGAGGGAAAGGGAGAAAGTGGGGGCAGGGGCTGGATTTCCCAAGGGGTGGGGAAGGGGAGGGGAAATCCCTCTTCTGGTTTTCTCCTTTCTCACCCCTCACCCTAACTCAGCTCTGCCAATCTTGGATGAGGGAGAAGAAGAGAGGGAGGTTGTCTTTTTTGCTTTTTGTATGCATGTCCAGGAAAAGGGGATACAACACACAGAGGGCTCAGGTCTCCCTGATCCACCCTACCCCATCCCACCACCTTTCCCCAATCCCCCAAGGAAAGGCAACAGCAGGCAGAGCCTGGCTCTGCACTGCCGCTGCGGTGATGTGCAGGGCACTCTGTCCCTTCGAAGGCCCCCTCCCCCCGTACTATCCCATGGGGAGGCCCCAAGTCCCTTAGCGTCCAGAGAAAGGACTCGAGGCTACACTGCGCAAAAAAAAAAAAAAAAGTTTGGCGGGGGCGGTGACCAGGCTGATTTCACTAGGGTCCCCAGGAAGGCCCCCGCTCCAGCTGAAAGCCGAGGCTCCTAAAGTGGAATCGATAGTGGGGGCTGGGGGGGGGGGGAGAGCGGAGGCCCCGAGACCGGGCCGGTTCAAACAGGCTGGGGCGTGGGGGGTCGGGGGAGGTCGGGAAAGGAGGAGGTAGCACCAGCTCTCGAGATGCTGGTCCCAGCCGGACCCCGCAGTGTGCCCGCCCTCCTCCCTCTCAGGAGACTCCCCTTCCTGGAGGGTCCAGAGATCCCACTAGTCTCCCTTTCTCTGGCCCCTTCAGGGCGCCCCTCCCTGCAGCTTGTGGGTACCCTCCGAAGGTCTGCGTCTCTCGCTCCATCTCCCAGGCTAGGGGAGCCCCAATAGAACTAAGACCATCGGAAGCCTGTGTCTTTCCCTGCTCTCGGAGCTTCCGGAAGAACCTGGGGGGGGGGGCGGGTTGGCTGTCTCCCCCACCATTAATTGATGGGTACCCCGACCCCGACTTATGGGGGGGTGCTGCATCCCTCGCCCAGCTCCTAGCATGTTAATGCCCCTGAGGTCAGAGCCCAAGAATGAAGGGTGAGGTTCAGCCAACCGACCGCGGGAAGGGGGAGCGCTAGGGAAGGGCTAACCCCCGGGAGGGGGCAGGTGTGAGCGATGCCCCCGCTCTAGTCCGCGCGCAGCTCGAGCAGGGGGAGGCCCGGGCAGGGCGGATGGGCTGGGCGCTCCCAGGCTCACTCACCTCTCTTGCTCCTGCCGATCTGGCCCAGCTTGGGCGGTCTCTTGTTCTGAGCCGCCCCGAAGAAGTTGTTGGTGTCCTGCAGGCGGCACGTGAAGATCTGGCCCACGTCCCCCCCGTCTCCATAGTGCCCCAGCTTTTCCTCGTTAAACGGCAGCACTTCCGACATGTTCTCGCCCGGTGGCTCGGCGGTGCCGCCTCCTCCTCCTCCTTCCCCGCCGGCGGACAGGGTCAGCGCTGGAGCAGGGGGGCGGCCGGAGAGCGGCGGTCCCGGGCAGGGAGGGGTGCCCCGAGGCGGCGGCGAGCTCGGGGGCGCGGGGTCGGGGCAGCCGGACCTCCGGGGCCCGCGGACAGGGGACGGGGGACACGGGAGAAGAGAGGGTGAGAGAGGAGAGAGGGAGCCCCGGGCGCCCGCAGCTTCGCTCCGACCGCCGCCGCCGCCGAGTGCACCCTCCGCCCGCCGGCTGCAGTCACATCCTTGTCTCCGCCGCGAGGCTCCTCGGGCTCAGGAGGGGGGGGGCAGGCAGGGGGAGGGGGGCTGGGATCCTGGGGCGCAGCAGGGGGGGACTGAGCAGAGACAGAGAAGGGGGATCCCCTCCAAGCCGAGCTGGGAAGGGAAGGGCAGGGCAGGGAGAAGGTGGAGGGGGGGGATGGGAGCCCCAGGGGAGGGGGGGAGCCGCTGGCGGCCCCTCTCCTGCTGCCTCGGTCTCCGAGGTGCTGCTGCTCCTGCTGCTGCTGCTGGTGGCGGCGAAGGTCCGGAGGAAGCTGATGGAGAGAGATGTGCAGAGACAGGGATTCGAGGGAGAGAGGGGGAGGGGACGGGAGGAGGGGTGGAGAGGGAGAGAGGAAAGAGGGTAAGAGGGAGGGGAGGGGAAGAGAGGAGAGGAGAGATCCCTGGAAGATGAGCAACGTCACGGAGGGCCGGCCGAGCCTGGCCGCGCTCGAACTACGAGGGATGGCTTCCTGCTGGCGACACTCCCCACTCCCCGCCTGCCCCTCGTCCCCTCCCCAGGCACACTCTGTCCTGGCGGGGATCTCTCCACTGTGCGCTCCCTCCCCGCCCCCAACTCCTCCGGCGGCCCGGTCCCGGGCTCGCTCCCTTCCCCTCCCCTTCCCTTCCCCTTCCCCCTCCCCCTCCGGGGCCAGCGGCGCACTGTTTACTCCTGGCCCGGGAGGGAGCCGGGGCGCCGCAGCTTGGTACCTCCTCCCAGGCCCGGCCAGGCCGCGGGGCCGCGCTACGCGGTCTCCATGGGTGCTTAGGCTCCGTGATCAGGGTGCCTCCCCTTCAGAGGAGGATTATTAGTATTATTTCCCCCTGGGCTGGAGCTGGCCTCAGAGTGTGCTTCGAGGTCACAGCCCTCCAGCTGCACCCCATCCCCCCACCCCCACCCCGGCCCGGGGAAGGAGAGCCGAGCGCTTGGGAGACCCAGGCTTGGGAGGAACAGTTATTGCAATTTAGGGTGAAGGGCTCTTCGGGAAAGAGGGAGACTTTATACCAAAAGCATATCTCCCTGTCCCCAGCGGACATGGTGGGGGCGTTCAGGGACACAGGCATGGGAAAGGGCTCTGATTTGGTGGTTTGGGGGAGGGGAGACCTCCCCAGGAGTGCCCACTTCTCCCCGGGACACGGGCTGGGGCCAGAGAGGGGAAATGATTTCAGAAAAATGCTGAGGGAATAGGACTGGGGCGGTGGGGGGTGGGGAGCACTCTGGTTTGGGGGAGGGTGAAGTCTTTACGGGAGTGTCGTATCAGGACAGAGGCGGGGGAGCATTATTGTAATACACGCTTTGAGAATGACGGGGTTGAGGGGCGACGATGCCTCTCCAGCGGTATCTTATCCCCTTCACCCCATGTTGCCCCAGGAGAAGCCAAGTTCTAGGGTAGAAGCGGGAGGAACAAAGGGCACTCGCACCTCGGGCCAGGGGGAACTGGCGTTTACGTTTGGGGGCTGAAGAGGTGCTAGGGAGAAGGGTTGTATAGCACGTCATTGCGTTCAGTTGAGGGCAGGGGAATCTGGATTGGACACAGGCAAGGCTTCTGAAACGCACCCCTCTTTCTTCCCAATGTCCAGGGCCCCTCCCTGGGAGCAGCTGGCCAGTAAGGGAAACTGACCCCCATGCCCCAACTCCCGGTGGCGGAGTTGTTGTGACTGGTGTACCAAAGCGGAAAGGGGGGTAGTTAATGATTAATGGACCAAATTGTCCTCTCCCTCCCCCATCCCAAGCCTGGCCCGCTCCACTGTAGCCCTGGTAGAGAGAGCGCCTTCATTTGCTCCCAGGGAACTTCTATCTCCTTTCAAGCCCCACGTCCTCCTCCTAGCCCCTTCAAGGCCAAGATGAGCCTTTCCCCTACCCCACCCCCTTCACAGTTCCGGAGGGAGGGGGAATGGGAGGGATAGCTCAAGCTGCTAAACCTTCCCTCCCCAGCTGGTGCTCCTTGGTGTGGCCTTCAGGGAAGGTGAGGATTCCCTCGCTGGGGGATTAGGCTGGCACTTCCCGACCTATCTCTCCATTCCCCGCCCCCACCCCAGCCCCAGCATCTCCCCGGAGCCCGGAGGCTTTGAGTTCCCTGAAGTGAGGAAAACCCTGAGTGCTCCTACCTTACCCATGCCCCACCCCCACTTAGCACCTGCTCCTTCTTGGGGAACTGTAGTAACCTCTGCCCAGGGAACATCAGCCACCATTGGTCCTCTGAGCAGATCCTCCCCTCCCTTCCTTTCTATTCCCAATGTCACTTGGAAAAGGCTGAGGCCCCTGTGCAAAGAAACACACCTGCTCCTCTGTTCTCTGGAGGAAAGGGAGGGGGGAGGGTCTGTAGCAGCTTGGAAGAGCAGGGGGAATCCCAGGGCTCTAAGAGGCTTGTCACCTACCCAGATGGCTTCCTAGGAGGAGGCCAAGGAGTGTGAGAGCTGATCATTAGTATCCCAGAGTTCTGGTGACACCTGTTCTCCTATCCTATAGATGATCTATTGGCCTGAGCTATCCCCCACAACAGAGGGGCAGTCATCTACCCAAGGTCATACAAGCATGTTGGTAGCAGACCTGGAAAATGAAACCACATCTGCCAATTCCCTCTTGAGGGTAGGTTCCTAACCTGTCTTAGCTGCTATAGGAGCCTCCCCAAGAGATCTCAGTATACTCTGTACTGTGTGAAATGAAGGAAACTCCCAAGGACCAAATAGCCCCTTCTGATCCAGGCCCCAAAGCTGGGAGGGGGCACAGAACCCAGGTTGTGATGAAAGCAGGAGAGGTGGGTTCAGATCCTAGCTCTACCTCTTACTGTCCCACTTTGGGCAGGACAACTTGGTCTCAACTTGAGCTCTCTTACCTCCATTGTAAAACTGAGATAATCCTGGCACATAATCTACCTCACAAGCCTTATAATAACATTGTCATGAGAAAAAGACTTGGTCAATTGTAGACATGAGAGCTGGTGTCTTTGCTCAGTGGGCATCAGGTATAAGGGAGACTCTTAGACCCATTTCAGGAAGGCACTGATGTCCTTGAAGCAGATGCCAGAAAAACCTGCTAGGAGAGAGACACCCAGAATGAAGAGGAAACCAGCCCCACTCACTCTCATTTTGCCTCTGGGGCCTTCAGACTCCCTAGCAAGATTTGTACTGTAAAAGGGTCTTCATCTCCAAGGACCTGCTCCATGGTAGAGGGCTGTCCTGGGACCATTCGGGTTCTAAGGAATCAAAGGTGAGTGGAAAGCTATACTATATCATGGGATAATAGACCTAGGAGGGCCTTTAAGAAGAATGTCAGAATGAGAGGAGCCCTCAGAATATGAAATATTAGAGCTGGAAGAGACCTTAGAACATAGAATGTCAGAACTGGAAATGTGTAACATCAGAATTTGGAAGGCCCATAGAATATGGGCTGGAGGGGGCCTTAGGACAGAGAATGTCAGGGCTGGGAGGGGCCTTAGAACACAGGATGTCAGAGTTGGGAGGGCCCTTAGAACCCAGGATGTCAGAGCTGGGAGGGTTCTTAGAACACAGAATGTCAGAATTAGGAGGGACCTTAGAACATAGGATGTCAGAGCTGGGAGGGCCTGTAGAACAGAGAATGTCAGAGCTGGAGGGATGGAGGAAGTAAAAACAGAATTTTATGATGTCAGAACTTTTGCTCTAACTCCAATATTCAACTTTTCACATGGTAGACCCTTGGTCAAAGTCTGGGGATTCAGATTACACAATGGGAGGGTAGAAGGAGCCTTAGATACCAGATAGTGACATTTTTCAGATGAGGTAAGTCAAAGTCCAAGAAGCAGAGACGTCACATCCAGTAAGGGGCAGCATAGTATGAGAATGAGACCACTGTCTCGTTCTGCCCCTTTGCTTCATTCAGGAAACAGTCACTGAGGGAGTAGTAGCTGCCGTAGCCTGTGCTGGGCACTGGCAGTGGGGAGGGGAGGGGGCAGGACACCACAGAGCAGCAATGCTTCGGGCCTAATGACCCTGCTATCTAACATTTGCACAGAACTTTTAGCTCAGTGTTGCAGATCAAGGATTGTGGTCCTCTCTTTTTTGAGGAAGCCCAGAGAGGTCATGAATGGAGCTAAGGACATGCTGTGGCCTTAGCACAGTGTCCTCCTGGCATTGTGGTTGTTCAGTTGAGTTGGACTCTTCATGACCTCATTTGGGGTTTTCTTGGCAAAGATATTGGAGTCGTTTGCCATTTCCTTCTCCTGTGGATTAAGGCAAACAGAGTTTAAGTGACTTGCCCAGGAGTCACATAGCTAGTAAGTGTCTGAGGCCAGATTTGAACTCAGGTCTTCCTGACTCCAGGCCCAACTCTTTACCAGGTGACTTCAATGCCTCCACCTGGCACATAGTAGGTGCTTAATATACATATTTCTTGACTTGGAAGCTTGACCTTTTAGTTCATTGGTCCCATACTCAATCTTTGTGTAAGCTCATTTTAAAGTTAGATAGATAGATAGATGTATTTGTATATGTATACACACTCATATACATATATACATACACATATGAATATATATGTTTGGATTATAAATATATAGCACAGCCCTGTGAAATTATAACCCTGCAATTATATATACAGATGAAGAAAATGAAATAAATTATAATCCCGGGAGCATATATGCAAATGAGACTGAAAGAAGTGATTTGCCCAGGGTTAGACAACCAGTGAGTGTCTGAGGCAGGATTTGAACTCAGAACCGGGACTCTATCCACTGGTACCCATCCTCAGGGCAGCTGGGATTCAAAGAATTTTGGTGTGCCCTGCGCTCAGACTCAAGCCCAGTACAGGGGTCAATTGGGAGATGCTACAGGATGGGATAGAGAGAATTGAATAATTCAAAGACACAGCATTTGTTAAGCGGTGACATAAAATTTAAACCAGAACTTGTGCCTGCCTTCGAGGAGATTATATTCTGTTAGGAAAGCTATGAAGGGGCAGAATTAACTTAGGCACAGGAATCAAGTAGAAAGGAAATAGAATATTTTGTTTAGGACCATGGCTTCTCCTCCTCCTTTTGGTTGAGGTCTCATTTTTTTGCTGGACACAATGTCTATCCACCCATCCACACACCCTCTTGAATCTGTCTGTTTTGTGTGCATGTGTGTGAAACACACATCTTCCTGATGGATTGTAAGCTCCTTAAAGGCAGAGACTGCTTCATTTCATCTTTATATCCCCCCCAAGGTCTTGTATGTAGACCTGTCAGATGTTCAAACAGTCTTCCTTCAGAGATCATGAACTCTCCAATGCTGGAAGTGTCTGTATGGGAGCTGGATGACCACCTCTCAGACATGCAGTGGAGGGAATTTCCTGATTTCAGGCAGGAGGTTGAATCAAAGTATGATTCAGAGGTCCGGGAGGGAGGGAGGTTTCAAGACCCTTTCAGGGGGTCCTTGAAGTCAAGATGATTTTCATAAAAGTACTAAGATGTTATAATTTCAAGTACAGTAAATATCCAGAGATATAACTCACATAAATTAGAAACTCTTTGAGAGGTGGGGTCCCCAATAGTTTTTAAGAATATAAAAGGGTTCTGAGACTAATGACTTTGAGAACTACTCAAACATACAAGACCCGTTCAGGTCTCCTATTTTGCTGAAGCCATTGAAATTTAGCTGAGGGTGCAAGTGGGTTCTTGGTCTTCCTCAGGAACTCTCAGCATAGTATGATGGGGTGGGAGCTTGGAGCCAAAAGAGACCTAGATTCAAGTCCTCCCTCTAACTTTGAGATCCTGGGCAAGTCATGAAACTTCTCAGGTCCCCCGATAACTCTCCAAGAGAAGAGTCATAGAGGAGCTGTCCAAGGTGTAAGATGGTGGAGAGAATTTCCTGGAAGTTCCCTGAACCAAGGAAATCACAGATCTGTCCAGAACACCCCACAGCCTCCTCTCCAGCAAAAAAATCCATATTACCAACAGGGTGATGAAAATTAAATGAGACAGTGTATTCAAATGCTTTGGAAAGCTTGAAGTGATGTGTCAGTTGTCATTTTATTATCACATGTAATTCTACTATGTATCCATAATCTCAACTATGTTACTCCCCTCCTCAATAAAACCCACTGACTCCCTATTGTTTTTAGGATTAAGTACAAATTCTCTGTTTGGCATTTCATTAAAGTCCTAAACAACCTGCCTCCAACCTTACTTCACAATCCAGCCAAATCATGCACCCTTGCTGTTGCCTGAACTCAGCCCTTCATCTCCTGTCTCTGTTCCTTTGCACAGGCTGTCCCTTATGCCTGAGATGCAATCCCTCCTCTCCACCTCTCACAATTGCTGTTTGAATCTTTAAAAGCTTATATCAAGTCCATCAGAAGGGGACTGTAAGTTCCTTGAGGGTAGAAATTGTTTAATTTTCTTTATATCCCCAATGCCTAATGCTTGATGACTGATTGTTCATTGATTTGGGCTCTCTCTCCCCCAGCACAGATAACAATAGTTAATAGCCATAATAACAGACATTTATATGTTGGTTTAAGGTTTGCAAAACACTTTACAAACGCTGTATTTTATTTGATCCTCCCAACAACTTTGGAAGGCATTTTACAGATGAGGAAACTGAGGCTAAGAGGTTAAGTGACATTCTTAGAGTCACATAGTAAGAATGCAGGATTTCAACTCAGGTCTTCCTGGCTTTGAGTCCAACACTGTACCCCCTGTGCCATAAGCCAGCCCTATGCTGGTCCTATGAAGTTCTTATCCATACCTTTCCATGAACCACACAGAGAAGCTACCCAACATGGTAGAGATTTCCCTCTGGATCTTGTGGGATAATCTGTTCATTCTCTAAGAAGTCATAGGATTTCTAGGGGTTGCTGTTCTCTCCCCCAACACTCTCCAAATACCATGCAGCATCTTGGTATTTATTTTGTGTATGTGCATTTGTTGTTGTTGTTGTCATTCCTGCCATGTCTAACTCCATCACCCCATTTTGGAGTTTTCTTGGCAGAGATACTGAGTGTTTTGCCTTTTCCTTCTCCAGCTCATTTTATAGATGAGGAAACTGAGGCAAATGGGGTTAAGTGGCTTGCCTAGGGTCACATGGCTGGTAAAGTGTCTGAGGGTGGATTTGAACTCAGGAAGGCCAGTCTTCCTGATTCCAGACCCAGCACTCTCTGCACTATGGTGCCATCTAGATGCACATATATATTTATCTCCATTTCTATACCCCCAGTCCCCATAAAATGTAAGCTCTTTGAGGGAAAGGTCTATAGTATTTTGTTTTGGTCTTGGTAATCTGAATGGGTAGCGCAGCCCTGGGCACATAGTCAACACTTAATAAATGCTTACTATTAGCACAGAGACAGCATAATCTGCTAGAAAAACTAGCAATAGAGTCAAAGGATCTGGAATCCAATCCTACCTCTGATATTTACTGTATGTGAAACCTTGGGCGCATCATTTAAGAGAGCCTCTATTTCCTCATCTGTTAAATGAAGGGGTTGGGCTCATCGGCCTCTGAGGGCCCTTCCGGGGTTGACCTTGGATCCCAAGGTCTTTAAAGGGAGGTAGTTGGGCCAAATGTTCCCTCAGATCTCCTCAGCTCTAAAATTTATGATAATTCCAACAATCAGTCCCTTCCAGGCCTGCTCGCCTTGGCAGCCACCTCTGTGTTTCTCTCTGTTCTCTCAGTCTTACAGATTGAGAAACTGTGGAGGGAAGGGGAGATGTGTCCAGGAGTCAATGTCAAAGACTTGGAGGACATTGGAGACATCTGAAATCCCAAGCCCAGGCTGGAGAAGGCCTTTGGTCAGCTCAGAATTCCAGGCACACCTTTTCAAAACCAAAGCCTGGCTCTGATTCTAGGTCAGTCAGTGGGGAACATGAGCTGCGAATACCCAGCCCACAGAAGGGGAGAAGTCTCGCTGATCACCAGAACTGACTCCCTTAAAGGCCAGCTGCCTGTTCTGGGGAGGCCAGGTCCCAGCTAAGTGGTTGCCAGACAAGGGGGAGCTACAGACCCAGAGCTGGACAGAAACAAAAGCAGTTTTCCTTCAAAGGCTCCCCCTGGGGCCAGGCTGCTGTCCCCATTCCCCCTTTTAAAACAAAAAACAAGCAGATGGATAAGCCACATTTTGTTTGAACTTAAAATCTTAGACTGTTGGAACTCATCTTGTCTGAGACCCTCACTTTATAGAGGGGCTAAGACCCAGCAAAATCCCTGTAACTTTTTGTTCAGCAGTCTGCCCAGGTCTCTCTATGTCACAGACAAAGAAAGTATCAGAGGAAAAAGGCCATAGAAAAGAATCTTTGTGCAGGCAGAGACTGTTTCATTTAGTGTATTTGTATTGCCAGAACCTAGCATGGTACCTGGAATCATAGTAGGCACTTAAATGCTGGTGGATGATTAAAGTATAGAATGTTAAGAACTGGGAGGAAACTTAGAACATGGAATATCTGAGCTGAAAGGGACCTTAGAACATGGAATATCAGTCAAGAG
The DNA here is from genome assembly GCA_011680675.1 of Gymnobelideus leadbeateri. Classification (NCBI taxonomy): domain Eukaryota; kingdom Metazoa; phylum Chordata; class Mammalia; order Diprotodontia; family Petauridae; genus Gymnobelideus; species Gymnobelideus leadbeateri. The sequence continues at coordinate 86,353 of WOXC01001923.1, read as the reverse complement.
GGCTCTTAGAACACAGAATGTCAGAGTTTAGAAGAGTCTTAGAACAGAGACTATCAGAGCTGGGAGAACCCTAGAACCCAGAATATCAGAGCTGGGTGGGCCCTAGAACCCAGGATGTCAGAACTGGGGGGTGGGGGGTGGGGTTAGAACACAGAATGTCAGAGATGGGAGGGGCCTTAGAACACTGAATGTGGGGGAGGGGTTTAGAACACAGGATGTCAGAGATGGGAGGGGCCTTAGAACACTGAATGTGGGGGAGGGGCTTAGAACACGGGATGTCAGAGCTAGGGGGCCCTTTAGAATATAGAATATCAGAACCAAGAGGGCCTTTAGAACATGGAAAAATCTTTAGATACCATTAGTGTCAAGACTGTACAAGATTAAAACGAGCCAGTTCCTGCTCTCAAGGAAAATGCATATAGTATATGTGACTTATGCAAAATATGTGCATAATATATAAGGCAATTTTGGAAGTGGTAGGAAGTACTGGGGGGGAGGGGAAAAGCAGGAGTCAGACAGGCCTTCAAGTAGGAGGTGACACATATGCTGAGCTTCAATGGAAGCTAGGGATTCTGTGAGGTGGAGGTGAGAAGGGAATGTCTTATTGGCACGGGGAACAGCCTTTGCAAAGGTATGGAAGCAGGAGCTATACTGTTGACCAGGATTAAGCCCTAGAACTTCAAACCACTGATACAGGGCCCTTTTTACTAGAGCTAATAAAAAGACAAAAAAGAACGAATAAACTCTAAGACAAGGACATGGAGCAAAAAAGCTAGTTTTAAAACAAAACAAGCATAAAATACCTCCCTAGGAGTCTGTGAGCTATTCAGTGGCTCATGACTGGTTTCATTCTTTTCTCACCCAAACCCTCAGCCCCAGGAAATTGGAAGGATGGAGCCTAGCCAGCCAGGACAGACTCCTGGTTGCCAGCCTCCCAGAACCTTTAGGGAACTATGCTTGTTGGAGAGGTTTGGGAAGAGGACTGGAAGATCTGACAAGATGGGAGGAGATCTACCCCTCTTCACAGCCTTCACCCAAAGCTCTTAGTTCTGACTCTGAAGCCAGATAACATTTATCAGGCCTCTACCTTGTGTCCAGCACTATCTCATTTGACCTTTACAATGATCCTGGGAGTTAACAATAACTCTATTATTACCCCCATTTCATAGATTAGGAAACTGAGGCAACAGATATTAAGTGACTTGCCCAAGGTCACACAACTAGTGTGTAACTGAGATCCAATTTCAACTTGGGTCTTCTGGACTCTGGGCACAGCACTCTATCCACTATAGCTATAGAACAAGAGTAACAGACCTTCAAATTCTTGAATGTTGCTGTTATATCCATTTCCCATCCCACTCCCCTCTTTTCTTCTCAGGCTAAACATCCCCAGTTCCCTCAACCAGTCCTCATATAACTTGAACTCGGGTCCCTTGAACACCCTGGTTGTCTTCCTTTAGATGCTCTCCAGTTTGTTAATCAATCAATCAATAAGTATCCATAAAGTGCCTATGTGCCAGGCTCTAAGCTTATCAAGATCCTTTCTAATATTGAACACAATTCTTCAGATATGGCCTGACCAAGGAAGAGGATAGTGGGACTCTCACCTCCTTATTTCTTGAAGTTCTATCTCTCTTTGATCATATTATATTAATATGATCTCAAGATCATATTAGCTTTTTGGTCTACCTATCACACTGCTGACTCATGGAGCTTGTGGTCCACTAAAACCCCCAGATCATCTTCAGACAAACTGATGCCTCAGAATGATTCCCCTCATGCTTATAAAGTCATTTTTTTAAAAGTTACCTCAGCCTAAGAGACGGGGGTGGGGGAGGCGGTGTTATTTCACTCATGTTTAATAGGGAAGCTGGTCCAGGAAAGGTCACTCTGGGACCCTTTTACCCTAGTCCTCAGAATCCTGATCTGAGTCACAAGAATTGGGGAAAAGAGAACATTCTGGTTGCTGGGGCATTTTTTTTTTAATTTAGAGCCTGAATGACTCATAGGAAAAGTGCTTTGAGGGGATACATTTCTTAGAGCGAAGGGGGAGATATGCAGCAGAGAGGAATACAAAAAAGAATGGGGATAATGAGAGAGAAACCGTGGAGAGCAACAGAGGAAAGACAGACAGAGAGATGGAGGGAGGCAGAAGGAAAGAAAAGGATTAGAGCAGAAGGAACTGAGTCAGCCCCCACAAAACAAAGATGAGGGGCCCAGTGGGGAGACAGGGGCTGGGGAGGAAAAAGAAAGAAAGGAGAGAGAGATGAGAAAACAGAGGTCTGCAAGATAGCACAGGAGCGGGCAGGCTGAGCTCACAGCCCAACCTGTTCCCCATAGACACTGACTACTACCTCCTATTGGGTACTCTCTTCTCCCTCAGCTCCAAAACCCCCTCGTCCCCTGGCTCTCCTCCTAGCCCCCAGACACATCTTCTTTCCCCAAGGGGCCACCTTTGGCCCTATTTTCATCTTTCTCCACCACCTCTCCCTCAGCAATGTCATCCAGTCCCATAGCCTCAACCACCAGCACTAGGTAAGTAATTAATTCACAAACCTATGCCGCCCCCCTCCCCCCAAGCACCAGACAGGTATTTCCAATTTCCATCAGGATCTCTCTACTTGCATGCTCCACTGGCGCCTTACATTCAGCATGAGGCTCTTGGTATGGTGGGTAAATGGTAGGGGTTTAAATCCACCCCCAGATACCAACGAGTTCTATGACCCTGGACAGGTCACCTAACCACCCAAAGACTCAGTGTTCTTAACTGTAAAGTGAGGGGACTGGCTTCCATGACCTGAGGGGGTCTTCCAACTCTAAATCTTGTGATCCACTGTGATCTCCCTAAACCTTCTGACTTCACTATCTCTGCCTGAGCTTCCACCATTGAACCACTATCTTGTGTTCACAATCTAGACGTTATCTTTGACTCTCTCTTTTCTCTTGTCTTTCACACCAGTTCAGTGACCAATCCTGTCAATTCTACCTCTGAAACATCTCTTGAATCCAGCTCTAGTCCCTCTGTCCCACCCAAGTACAACCCATCACTCTCACCTGCTGAGATTACTGCCACAGCCTCCTACCAGGGCAGAGAATTGGGGAGAATTGCACCTGTTCTCTCCTCCCTCCAATCCTTCCCCTATGTTGCTGTCAAATTACTCTTTCCTATGCAGAGATCGGGTCATTGCTCTCCTCTGTTCAAAAATCTCCAATTTCTGCCCTATTTTTTCCATGGTAAAATTCAAATTCTTTTGCCCAGGTAGCAGGTAAGGAGTGATCTGTCTGGTGACTGGCCCTGTTCAGCACCAGCAATGCACTTGGCACATAGTAAGATAAATGTGTAACCTCCACCCTTTTTCTTTCATTCCTGTGCCCACCCCCACCTGTTATGTGGGTCATTTAACACCAGAAGGCACCAAGGCTAACTGCCTAGCTCTGTCTAGAGGGAGAGAATATAGAGAGATAATGACAGTCTAAACCTTATCACTTTTCTCCAATCTAGAATTTGTGTGTGTGGATTAGTTAATCAAATCTCATGGCCTGCCCTCTAGGAAAACTATACCCATTTGCTTCAGTTCTCATTGTGTTTTCCAATTGGAAGGTATTAGGCATTTATTAAGCTCCTACTATGTGTCTAGCACTGTATTAATCACTTTACAAATTTTATCTCCTTTGGTCCTCACAATAACCCTAGGAGATAGACACTATTACTATTCCCATTTCACCGTTGAGAAAACTGAGGCAAACAGCAGTTAAGTAATAACAGTAATAGCTAACATTTCTATAGCACTTACTACATGCCAGGTAAACTGTGCTAAACACTTCCCAAATTTTATCTCATTTGATATTCATAATAATTCTGGGAGGTGGGTATTATTATTACCCCCATTTAACAGATGGGGAAACTGAGGCAAACAGATGTTAAGTGAATGTTAAGTGACTTGCCCAGGATCATGCAGCTAGCAAGTATCTGAGACTGGATTTGAACTCAGGTCTTCCTGACTCCTGGCCCATCATTTATCATTAGCCCCATTTTACTGATGAAGAAACAGGCAAACAACTCTTAAGTGACTTGCCCAGGGTCATACAGCTATGAAGTGTCTGAGATTGGATTTGAACTCAGGTCTTCCTGCCTGCTGGCCCATAACTCTATCACTGCACTGCTCAGCTGCCATTGTATACAACAGAGAGAAAATGCAGCTCATGAAGTGCTATGCCAATCATTCAAGGCCCTCCTCAGTATAGTGACCTCCCAGCTTACTGGTCTCCTCTCCTTTCCATGGGATCTATACTTACAAACCTCAGTTTGGTTAGACCGAGTCTATCTATTTTTTTATTTCTTAAATGGCTCATACTTTCATCCATGCTTCCCCATCTGCACCTAAGGAATCCTGTCCCTCTCCTCCCATCAGGAATGATCTTCTCCCACAAACCTCACATAGTATTTAGTTTTACACCTCTCATCCATTTGCCCTGCAATGTACATTCCCATTATCTATTACCCAGTTCAATAAACATTTATTCAGCGGCTAAGTATAGCAGATAGGAAACCAGACTTGGAATCAGAAAAATCTGAGTTCATATCTTGCCTCAGACACTTACTGGCTGTGTGACCCTAGACAAATCACTTAACCCCTGTCTTCCTCAGTTTCCTTAACCATAAAATGGGGATCATAATTACATCCACCTCCCAGGGTTGTTGTAAGGAAAAAATGAGATAATATATGTCAAATATTTTTGCAAACTTCAAAATACTATATACAAGCTAGATGTTATTGGCAATATTATTAAGATAAAATGAAACAGTCACTGCCTAGAGATGCTTATATTCTGCTAGGGAGAAACAAGAGTTAAGTATCCTAATGAGTGAAAACAAAGGAACTTCAGGGGAGGGGGACCACTAACAACTACCAGGATCTGTAGTGACCACAGAGGTAACTTCTCTGAAGAGAAGAGTGATCGTTGATGATGAGAAACCTGAGCTAGATTTTGAAGGAAACCAAGGCTCCTAAAAGGAAGAGGTGAAGATCCAGGGGATCCCAAACAAGGAGGATAGCTCAGACAAAGGCATGGGGAGAGGAGTTGTATGTCATGTCTGGGAGTGTGACTTCTCCTGCTGCTAACTAGGGTTACTGGGCTCCGAGGCAGCACAAAAACTTCTCTGAACTTTAGGACTCTCTTAGCTACTGTGCGAATTAACCTAAACAAAAAAGCTAGAGAACTTGACTAAGACCAACGTGCAAACCCAACACAATAGGGAACTGGGGCAAATCTAGACCAAGAGAAATGACAAATGATTCTACTTGGCCATAGTGTGGCCTGGAAAATACCCCAGGGAATAACTGTTCATTCAGAGAAGGGTGACCATTGATGGTGAGAAGGCATAAGATCAGACTGTGTGAGGATTGCTTGAAATGAAGACAGTTAGCTTGGAGGAGAGGCAGGGGGAGCATGACCCTTGTCTTCAAGGTGAAGAAGGGCTACCATGGGACATCTCCCTTGTGTTCATCCTACTTGGCCCCCCAAAGGGCAGAACTAAGAGCCAAGGAGAAGCCTTGGGAAAGAAGATTTCTTTGGCTTTGTGTAGGAAGAATTTCCTAACTAGAGCTGCCCAATTGAGAGGATTCCTATCCTATCACAGGTTGACAGAGGTAATCTCTGAGGGCCTTTCTAGCTCTCTGATCCTGTAAGCTTCAGAAATAAATCTTTATTTGGTCTTAACTCCCTGTTTTGTTGGGGGAGGTTCTTTTCAAAGCCTTCATATCTCTACACAAGCTCTCTTTGTTGGGCCCCAAGAGAATCTGAGGGCCAGGATGACAAGGAGTTGAGATATTGGGTTCCTGCTTCACCTCTGCCCAGGGCTGTTGTTATTCCTGAAACAGAGTTTGGAATTATTGGCTATTAGACTGAACCTAGTCCAACCCTTTCATTTTTTCACCACTGAGGAAACCTGGGCTCAAACTTAAGTGCTTTGCTCAAGACCATACAGATGGTAGAGCTGAGATTTGAACTCAGGACCTTGGGCTCCATATTGAACCCAGTTAAAATCCTGCCTCAGACACTGGACACTCCTGGGCAAGTCACAGACTCTGTATCTGTTTTCTCATCTCTCAAATGTGGATTATAATAATAGCACGCATCTAACAAGATGAGGAGGCTAGAATGATTTATGTAAAGCAGGTTGAAAACCTGATAGCGTCATATAAATGTGATATTATTGCTATTTTTATTCCTCTCCTCCCCACCTTGGGTCAGAAGATCAAACAGACAGTAGTTGGAAAGGGGAGAGAAAAAGAGACAGAGACAGAGAGAGGGTGAGAGAGGGATGGAGGGGAGAGAGAGAGAGAGAGAGAGAGAGAGAGAGAGAGAGAGAGAGAGAGAAGGAGGAGGAGGAGGAGGAGGAGGAGGAGGAGGAGGAGGAGGAGGAGAAGGAGGAGGAGGAGGAGGAGGAGGAGGAGGAGGAGATAGGGGGAAAGAGAGAGAGGTGGAGGGAGAGAGAAGAGAGGGAGAGAGGGAGGGGGAGGGGGGGAGAGGAGGGGAGAGAGGGAGGAGGGGGAGAGAGAAGGAGAGAGACAGAGAGAGAGAGGGAGAAAGTGGGGCGGGCGGGAGGTGACATCCTTTCTGTCCTCCCTCTAGGGTCTGTCCTAAAGGAAGAAGTTAGCAACGGACAAAGTCTGAATTACAGTGACTGCTGAGGGACCAACCTTGGGGCAAGATTGCCACCTCGTGGCCAATGGAGGGAAGGCATCCTGGCAAAAGCTCCAGCCTCCATTTTTTTCCCCTTAACTCTTAACCTAGGTATTCTGTCCCAGGGAGTATGTCAGGGGTGGTCCCTGGAGAATCACCTGAACAGAGGGGTGTCAGAGCTTCAGGGGGTCTGCTCAGATTGGAAGGGACCTGGAAATAGAGAGTATCAGAGCTTGAAGGGCCAGCAGGGCCCGAAGGGACCTCAGACCAAAGAATGTCAGGGTGGGAGGTTCCTTAGAACACAGAATGTTGGGGCCAGATGAGAACGTAGAACAGAAAAGCTCAAAATTGGAAGGGACCTTAGAACACAGAATGCCAGGGCTAAAAGAAGAGAGAATATAAAAGCTGAAGGACCTTGGAGCACAGAACTTGAGAGATGGAAGCAACTTAATTGTTTTTTAATAAAGAAAAAAATAAAAATCCAACATATCAACTAATTATGAGAGTGTATGCAACATTCCATACTCATGGCCGCCTTACCTCTTGGAAGGGGTTAAGTGACCTGCCCAAGGTTACACAACTAGTGTTTAAGATTGGATTTTGAACCAAGGTCCTCCTGCTTGGGGGCCAACACTCTATTCAGCTGCCCCTTAGAGCATGGGATATTAGAAGTGAGAGGAACCTGGGGGAGAGAATTTAATCCAATCTCCTCATTTCTATAGATGAGGAAACTGAGGCCCAGAAAGAAATGACTCACGAAATGAGTCAGTAGCAAAGTCAAGACTAGATTCCATATGGCCCAACTCCTAGACTGCTGTTCTGGTTTGGTTTTTCCATTGCTCTACTTGGAGAGATGCCAAATTTGTCACCCCAAGTCATGGCCCCAAGATTAAGTAGAGAGACTTACCTGGAACCAAAACCAAAATTCTCTCCAACTCCCTTCTACTGGAGCTTTCCTCCAGCCCCTCCAAGGCTAGGTCAGTCAGGCCTCCTGGAACCATACCCAAGTGGCCTCCACATCAGATAGGCTAGGAAATGGCTGAGAAACTGGCCCAGGTAGCTCAGCTCCATCCCTTCCTGGAGATGGCAAATGTAAGCTTATAGAACACAGAAATGGGAATCTTCTAAGACTTCTGGCGAGATATAGTGGCTCAGTGTCCTCCCTTCAGACAGACAGCCATGACAGCAGAGGGAGGCCAACCATAAATGCAAACACCTTACTGTAGTGATCACCTGGGGATTCATAAGACTATTGGAACTGAAAAAGACCTTACAACAAAACCGTCAGAGCTGGGAGGGCCCTTAGAACATAAAATATCAAAGTTGGGAAGGGCCTTAGAACACAAGATGTCAGAGCTGGGAAAGATCTTAGAACACAGAATGTCAGAGCTGGGAGGAGCCTTAGGACACAGGATGTTATAGTTGAGTGGGAGGCAATTTATAGTTAGAATAATTTAGCCCAAGTCCCTCACCTTAAATATGGAAAAACAGAAGCCCAGAAAGGTGATTTAAATAGAGAGCCACGTAACCTTGGCAGTGGTTCTCAAGTACCAGAACCCAGCTCTGCCTCCCTAGAACCAGAACCCCTCCTGTTAGGCAGAGACTTAAGTAACTGTAGTCCCAAGGGTAGTACCCAAAGCCAGCCAGGCCCACTCCTAGACCAGACACACCAGGTTGTCCAGGGCCTCAGGCTCCTCCTGGGCTCTTCTCACCAGAGTCCTGTTCTAGGTTCCAGGCACATTGCCTTCTGGGGACTCTGGGAGGGCAAAGAGGTGATGGCATATGACAGATTTCTAACAGAGGCAAAGGGTCTCTTTTCCCCTCAAGTTTCCTGGGCTCTGATACTTATCAGCTGGGTGATCCTGGGCAAGTCACAGCCTCTGTGAGTCTGATTCCTCATCTGTAAAATGGTCTTACTGATACAATGTGGTTACCATTAAGCACTATAGAAACATGAACAATTATTTTTATAGGTTTGGGGTGGGCAGAAAAAAGGGACTCAGAGACAAGGGAGAGCATTTATTGATAAGCCACAAAGGACCCTAATTACCTTTCAGTCTCATTACTAAATCTGTCATGGTCAACATCTGCCTCTCTACAGTGGTCCACAAAACCTGAAAGGAGCTATCTTGGGCTAGATGCAGATTTACCAAGGTGGCCCCAGACACTGACGTTCCACAGATAACTTGGACCTTCATTCCTAAAATGAAGTCATTTTCATGGTGGCACTCTTGTCACAGAGGTGGGACTGTGTTAAGGAGGACAACATGCCAAATCCAGAAACAGGATGCCTATATTTTAGTTCCAGGGTCAGTGGCTAATGCAGGCTCCCCAGAGTCTGACATGGGTAAGGAGCACCCCTCGGATCTCTGAGTCCTGACTGCCTTGTGCTAGCTGTTACACAGACCTTTCAGTCCTCAGATTTATGACCACGGATTGCAGCTCTTCCTCCACCCACTCAAACGCTGGCCATCTCTCTGCCCAAAGTCTCCACTTCTCTGCCCCTGTCTTATTAATCAGCTTTGACTACTCAACTCCACTGAATGATTCAGGAGAACTCAGCTCCCTCACCAGAACCCATGAAGTCATGCCCAATTTAGCCAGTAGGATCCAAGCCTTAGACTCTGGATTCAAAGAGTCCATGATCTCAATCCTTGGGCTCTATAGCCCCAGGCCCAGTGGAGGGGTCTGGCAAAGGGCTAATGAGCTGCAGCAAGGCAGTAACTTTCAGAAAGGGAGAGGCCATCTCCCCCAGGCCAACTGCTCCAGAGCAGAACCCAGGACTGGGAGTTAGAACAAAAAGGCAGCTGCAGGGGAAGTGGCTAATGAGCACTTCTGGGAGCAATTCAGCTTAGAATACATGGAAATTTATTTCATTCAAAATGGATGTTAACGCCATCTAATTGGAAAGAAAACACAATTTTCCCCTTCTGGGTTTCTGCAAAGGCAATCCTGACACCTCGCAGAGGAGCTAGCCTGAGGGAAGTCACATCTGATTTGCAAGATTGGCCTAGCCCTGCACATGAGGACCTTAAAATACCTCTGCCTCACATTCACAGCCCCCGATTCCCCCACTCTCCCCAACCTCAGCGACTCAGGCTAACTGGTTTGCCTGTCCCTGCGGCATATTTCAGTACCTACGGACTCCAATCTTCCCCCACACCTCCGCCCTGCTCCAGACCCCACAGGACCAATGCAGTGGGGGTAGTACTGATATGCCATTGGGGTATCTAAAGTCTGAATTGAGGAGGAGGGGTCAGCAAGATGAGCAAACTCCAAACCCAAGTCAATTTATTCAGAGAGGGTCTGCAGTGCCACCATCCAACCCAACAAGACTGAGGTATGAGAGAATTCATCTCTCCAGTTGCAGGCCAAGGTTCAGGCTAGGGAGCCCATACTAGAATAGGAAATCAAGATTTTTCAGTTGGCTTAGCCCAGGAGGCCCAGGCTTCACCTCATGGGCCAGTAAGGTCATAGATGGGAGGCTCAACCTTCCCTGCCTCAGTGGTGTGAGCTCATATAACAACCCTCCCTCCTCCCCACTTAACTAATCCTAATCTCAGAATCTAAAGGCCATTGCCTCCAGGGAGCCTTCCAGTATAGACTCCTTCAGTACAGAGGGGTCACCTAGTCTCATTAGTTGGTTCCATGAAAACCTATTAATAAGAAGGGGAAAGAGGATGCCCAGTCAGGTCTATGCAGTTATAATAAGGATGGCCACTTGGCCAAAGGGTGTTGAGCGAGGTTCTAAGTGGAGCTTGCTTACTATGTATTATTAACCACAGGCTACCACAAAATTAACACTGGTTGAAGCACTCTTACTTGGGGGATGCTTATACTGTTGTCCCACAAACCCATTAAACCAGACTGATCAGGGCTGTTCCAGTTAAAAACCATGGCTATCGTGCCTAGAATTTAGTGCCAGAAGCAACTCTAAGATTAGCTAGCCCAGAACTTCTTAAACTTTTTGGTCTTAGAACCCTTTTACATTAAAAATTAAGGGCCTTGGGGCGGCTAGGTGGCGCAGGGAATAGAGCACCGGCCCTGGAGTCAGAAGGACCTGAGTTCGGAGCCGGCCTCCGACACTTAATCCACACAAAACAAAAACCTAGCCGTGTAACCTTGGGCAAATTACTTAACCCCAATTGCTTTAAAAAAAAAAATTAAGGGCCTTCCCGAAGCACTTTTGTTTATATAGATTTTATCTATCAATATTTACCATATTAGGAATGAAAAGATTTTAGCATTCTAAAGGGTGGACCTCACTGACCCCCTCAAAAGGTCTTGGGAAATTCTGGGTGACTTTGAAACACTGAGAATTGCTGATCTAGTGCAACCCTTTCATATTACAGAGACCCAGAGAAGCCAAGGACCTTTCCCAGGTTAGAAAGTAGCAGAGCGGGGCAGCTAGGTGGTGCAGTGAATAGAGCACCAGCCCTAGAGTCAGGAGGACCCAAGTTCAAATCTGAACTCAGACACTTTAACACTTACTAGCTGTGTGACCTTGGGCAAGTCACTCAACCCCAATTGCCCTGCCCTCCCCCCTCCAAAATGAAGAGAAAAAAAAAGGAAAGAAAGTAGCAGAGCCAGGATTCAAACCCAGATTTTGGCCCCAAATTCAGTGTTGTTTCCATTCAACCATAAAAACTCTCATACATAGATCATCCATTTTCAAAATGATGCAGTAAATATACACGAGACGAAAGCCATAATGAGCCTAGCTTCACATCACTGCTCAGGTCGGAAGACCTTCAGGGACTGGGCACAGCATGAGATTTAGATTCCCAGGCTGGATCACTGCAGCTCCATGTGTGTGAGGTCCTCTGGCACCTCAGCAGAGCCAACAGAGGCTTAGAGCAATGGACCCGGAGGAAGAAAGGCTCAGATGGTACCAGCTATTTGTAAGCGACAAGTCATTTAACTGCCTCAGCTTCCTCGTCTTTACAAAGGGGATTATAACAGCACCTAACTTTAGCTCGAGGTGTGAGGACCAAATGAGTTGGTTGTAAAGTGCTCTGCAAACCTCAAAGAACTGGATGTCAGTGTCATGCTGTTATTTGTTCCTATAAAAAAATATATATATATATATGTATGTATATCTAACCGTGTGTGTGTGTGTGTGTGTGTGTGTGTGTGTGTGTGTGTGTGTGTGATAACCCTAAATGTAGCTCTGACTGAGGTTTATGAAGTGAGGCAAGAGAAGCCTTAGTGCAAATGTACACAAAGCAATGGACTCACATCAGTTTCAACATAAAATATTTACTCTGTCTTCTGCCCGTAAGCCGAAGGGGATGCTGCATAGTATTGGTGTTATGGTGACACTCCCGTTCTCAGAGGGAGACCGAAGCAGGACTTGGGGAAGGAGACACAAGAAGACAGGCTACAAACACGGCTTTGGCTTGCTGAAGAAGTGCTGGGGAAGGGGATTTTCCCCACCCCCTGGCTGGTGCTCACGAAATTCAAGCAGGCAAGGAAGGGAGAAAGCAACACAAGAAATGTTATCAGACCCATGGGACAGTCTTACTTTGGGGAAGGGGGATCAAGGAAGAATTCAGTGCTCCTACCCTCCTAATGGTTGGGAGGCTAATGCAATGATATCCTCTAAGTCTGCACCACTTTCCATCCTCCCCTGAAACAGAGGCGACCCCTAATCATGCCCTGGCTCTGAAAGGTCTTCAGACTCCCAGCTTAAAGCTGGAGGCCAGGGATCCTGGTGCCTTCTCCAGTAATCAAGACTGTCATTGACAAATCAGCTCCTGCTACGAAGGCAGTGGGTGCCCTGAGGGTGAGGCAGGCAAAAGGGGACAAAAAAGAGGAATTTAGAAATCAGGCCTGATTTTGGCTATCACTGAGAAAAGTGATTAGCTTTCTCCCCTAATGTCCCCTTCAAGTTCCTGCCCACCATGCTGGGGGTACAAGGCATAAGACAAAGTAAGTTTGCTTCCTTACTTCTCCACATGCCTGTACAAACACATCCCCCTTATCTGGTTGATGAGAGGGATGAGGAGGAAGGAAAGCCTATCAACATATCATTTCCTAGCAATTTTGGTTAAAATCACTGAACAATATGCAAGTGGTGGAGCAGAAAAAAAAAAACAAACAAACAGGCCTAATAGCAGCTGGCACCTCCTGTTCTGACCCCAGGCTTTTCCTGAGACAGATCTGAAAACCCCAACCCCCACTCACTCTCTGCTTTCCCTTTTCTCCTGCTGGGATAACTGGGTCACTGAACCCAGGCTGTGTCCTAAACCAATGGGGTTGACACAACTTGTTTGGCATTATGCTGGAAAAAATCTCAGACATAAGTGAGGAAGAGAACAGGTTGTGAGGTTAAGGGGTCTAGTGAATTTTTCTCTTTCAAACACACAGACACACAAAGACACAGACAGACACACAGACACACACACACCCAGAACCTTCATGCCTGAAAAATGGCCGAAAACACCCAGTAGATGGCCCTTTGGCTCTCCTGTTTTTCGATTTAAAGCATAATCCCACAGGCCTCAGTGTCCAATCTCTGCAGCTATATTTAAGAGATCAGGATGTTTTTTCTCTCTCCCTCCCACCCTTTGATGACTCCTAGTGGTTACAAGTGGCCACCACCAGATTCTTTCTCTAAGGGACTGGTAAAATCCATTGAAAAGGAGAACCATTTCCACTATAAACTCCAAATCTTCGAACAGTTAGCTGTTGTACAAAGGAACTACCCGGACAATCTCCTGTCTACAAATAGGGCACTTCTTTGGCTCAGGCAAGGCCTGGTAGCATTCGCTGCACGAGCAGACGTGACCACACTCCAGAAAGACACACGACTTGACGTTGCTCAGACACACAACACAGGAATTTTTTAAAGTCTCCCTGTCATCAGCACTGGCCGCCCTCAGGAGCTGGGCCTCGTGCAACCGGAACTCCTCCTGCATCTGCTTCATCCGCTGCCGCTCTCGCCGGTGCAGGTACTGCCTGCGCAGGATGAAGAAGAGGGTGGCGCAGGTCGCAAAGCCAAAGATAACCGTCAGGATTTTCCAGAGCTTGACACTAGACTCCTGCCTCTGCAGGAGGCTGTCAAAATCCTGGCTGCTCAGGTAGTACTGCAGGCCCTGTTTGGGGGGCTGCAGACGAATGGAATTGTTGTCTAGAACCAGCTCCCCCACACCAGTGATGGTGGCCCCCACCTTGAGCATCTCCTCTGTCTCCTGAATGCCTTTGGGCCGCTCCCCACTGATGTAGTGACCAATCACATCGGTAAAGGACTGGATTGTGGGGTGAAACTTCTCATACACTGTTTCTAAGCCAAGGTCAGAAGCATCCAGGGGCTTCAGAACTCGGACTGCCACACCTGTGCCATCTTCATGGGGCACCAGGTCAAAGGGCACTGTATTTGTTCTCTGGTGGATGATTTTTTCACAGTCATTCCTGGAAGGGGAGAATAAGAACATAAGACAGAAGGCAGCAAAGGAGAATGATGAAAGTCAGTAGATGGAATTTGTGAATTCCCGTTAACCATGCATTTGATTGTGTGGCTCCCAAACTTTTTCAGGCAATGGGCCATCTGAGGGGATCAAAAGGCCCCAAAATATTTCCTGTTCTCTTTGTCATAGTTTTTGTTTTAAATCTATCAGAATCCAATGGGAAAATATTTTTTTGTCACACAAATATTTAAATTACCAATTTATGCCAGATAAGAAGATGTAGAAACAAAATTTAGGGCAACAGGGGCAGCTAGGTGGTGCAGTGAATAGAGCACCAGCCCTGGAGTCAGGAGGACCTGAGTTCAAATCCAGCCTCAGACACTTAACACTTAATAGCCATGTGACCTTGGGCAAGTCACTTAACCCTAACTGCCCTCCAAAAAGAAAAAAAAAATTAGGGCAACAAGAGACAACACCAAGAATAAATTATTTAAATTTGCTAGACTATAAAATCCAAAAGATGGGATCCTCTCTAAACTCTTGTCTCTCCCCCAATGGCAAGCACAGTAGTCTGTACACAATAAGTACTTAATCAATGTCTGTGGGACTTGATTAAATTGCATGGATTTGATGCCAGAAAAAAATTGAGAGGAGGATTTCCTGGCTCAAACTATACTGTAGAACAGGAAAAGATCTAAATTCTCTACAGTCCCCCTCCAATCTGGCATATGGGCTATTAGTCAAGGAAAGGAGGCCTGGCTTGAGAATGGGGCAGGGAGAAGGGAATGTGGAGGGGAAAAAAGAGATAAGGAAAATAATCAGTGACATGATCTCCCATTTCTATTGGGTTGTACACTTTATAGAGCCTCTCCTCACAACTCCATGAAGCAGCTAATGGAAGTATACCCATACCTGTACTAATTAATTACTCATAGGGCTTCGGTGAGGAAAGCATTTTGCAAACTTTAAAGCACTAGAGAAATATAGCCCTTTTGTGTAAAGGAAGCGTAGCCTGGAGTAGAGAGGGTCGGGCTTGGATGACTCAAATGCTTCCCATGCTTGCTAAGGTGATCTTAAGCGAGGCACATAATACCATGTGTCAGACAACTCCCTAAAATATCAGCTGCAATCTGGCTTGGAAGAGAGTTCTCATGCTCAGAGTTCCCATGAAATGGATGATCCATCTTCCCCTCTAAGCCTGCCTTATACCTACATATGCAAACAGCATCTCCCTCCTAGAATGTAAATTCCTTGAGGGCAGGGACTTCTCCCCTCTTCCTCCAATCACCTAGCACCTTGACTGTCCTTTAAAAACTTGATTTCCTTAAAGTCCAGGTCTAGTCAGGTCTGCCTCCACCGGTGAGAAAATAAACTCCAACTACTCCCTAATACCTAAAGGATCAAATTTGAACCCCTCTGTTTGGTGTCCAAAGCCCTTCCCACCTGGGTCCCCTGCTAATGTCCCAGCCTTCTTCTACACTGCTGCCCTCCCAATCCTCCCTATTGACCAACCTGCTGCCCCTCACATGTCTGTCTCCAACTCCCATCAGTATGTCTCTGCTGGCTCAGGCACCATCATCCATAGGAAGCCTTTCCCAGGATCCTCAGTGCCTAGTGCCTGGCCCAAGATGACAGCTACACAAGCACATATTGCCTCTACCATAAGAACAGAGGTTCTCTGAGGGCATGAATTATGTGCTTCCTTTGTATCCCCAGTTCTTAGCACACTGACTGGCATGAAGTGGGGGCTTAATAACTGTTTATCCATAAAAATGAGGAAACTGAGGGTCAGAGAGGTTAAATGGCATATTCCTTGCCCACAGTCACAGAACTCCTAAGTGTTGGGACCAGAACAAGAGGCTAGATCCTCTGACTCCAGAAAGGCAGGTTTTTGGGCCTTGCGGGGTAGAGCTTTTGTGAACCAGTGAACATCTCCTATAAAGGGATGGCTGGGAACACAAAACTGTCACCCTGCTCCAGGAGTCACTTCTCTTTACTTGAAGCTTCCCCATTTTACAAAGAGAGTAACTTGACATTATGAAGTAAGCCCCAGGAATCCAGCAGGGGAAGAGACCATCCAAAAGCTCCTAAGCAGCAGGGAAAAGGGACACACCAAAGGTGGGTTGTTCGATTCCACACCATCTTGTGCTCCTGGAGGGTCAGTCTCTGAATCACTCCTTTGCAGTTTTCCACAAACTGGCTGTTAAGGGTTTCCTTAACAGAACGCACAGCTCCTGAAGGGGAAGAGAGAGTCTTTAAGAATTGTCCTGCTATGGAAAGCTTCTACACACACACACACACACACAAAATCAATTTCCCCTTAAAATGGAGAAATCTATCTTTGCATTGACTCTGAAAAGGATACAGAAGCAGGAACTAACAAAAATATAGGATACCAGAAGCCATGCCCCAGTGGATCTGTGGTCAAAGTACATGATGTGAACAGTCTTCAAAAAAAGAACCAAAAACTATTAACAGTTGTCTGAAAGGCTGCTCCAAATCACTAACGATAACAAAATACAAATCAAAAGTTCATCTCACTCTCAGCAAATTGGCAAAGAAGTCAAAAGATGGAAACAGTAAGTTTGGAGAGGATGCCAGAAAACAGAAACAGGCACTTCAATTCACTGTTGGTACAGCTGTGATTGGTAAAATCTTTCTGAAGACAATTTGGAATTATGCTAACAAAGTGACCACAAAATCCACACCCTCTGATCCAGGGATCGCACTGCTAGGCAGACACCCCCCGAAGGGCAAAGACAAAGGGAAGATTCACATTCAGCAAAATAAAATATTCATAGCAGCACTTTTTTTGTGGCAATAAAAACTAGAAACAGAGTAGGTATCCAACAACTGGGGACCAGCTCAACAAACTATGGAACGTTTACTACACAGTAAGAAATTATGAATATGAAGAATACAGAGAAGATTGGGAAGGATGTTTAATGCTAAGTGAAGTCAGAACAACCAGGAAAGCAATCCTCACAAGTGGCTACAATGATGCAAATGGAAAGAGCCAAAAAGAGAGTTAACCCTGTATAGCTATAAGGGCCAAACCGGGCCTCAGAGAAGAGTTGAGAAATGCACCTCCCTCCCTGCTTTGCAGAGGTGGAGTCCAATGGGCAGAATACTACATGTGCTGAAAGGTGCACATGTACTGATGTGCTGACTGGTTTTATGGAACAGCTTTTTCATCACTGTTAAAAAGGATTTGCTTTGGCCTTAGACACTTAACACAAAAAACTAGCTATGTAACCTTGGGCAAGTCATTTAATCCCAATTACCCTATCTTCCCCCCTCCAAAACAACAACAACAAGGATTTGCTTGTTGGGGAAAGGAGAGGGGAGGGATATATTTGGGAACAGAAGTAACATAAAAACAAAAGGTTATCAATAAAAATGCTCTCCCTTGTCTCTGAGTAAGTTCAAGTTTTTATTCACTTAGATGAAATTAATTTTACTTAGGCAATGGAAAAATCAATTGAGAAATTCCTTTGCAGAGCACAATTAAGTGCTAACTACAAGCTGGGCACTGGGGCTCCTGAGACCAAAACACAACAAGTCTAGACTTAAGGAAGGAGGGGAAGGGATGATACAACCTGTACCCAGGTTGTATTAATGTCTGGAGGGGGAAGGACTAGAGAAGGTTTCCTGGAGATGAAAGGAATGTGTACCTTGAGGAGGAAGAGGATGAAAAATGGCAGATAAGGAAGAAGTGCATCCCAGTGGGGGAGGGGCCTGTGCCAATCCTGGAGACCAGGGGACAGGCTCTCTGACCGCCACCTTTCCACTGAGTGCCATCTCCTTCGCCTACTTCCTCCCACTAAACCCAACTGGTAAAAGAGCATACCCTCAATGACAGCATAAGGCACACACTTCCCAGGAGCTTCGGTCAGAATACTCTTCAAATCTTCACCCAAGTGAATTTTTTTGGCTCCCTAGGGGAAAAAAGAAGCTAAGTGATCAATGTCATGACATATTCTATCAAACCCAATAGTATTTAAAGAAGAGCAATAACTGCGGGTGAACTGGACAGCAGAAAGCTTACGTTTCTATTTTGATCAAGTGGCTGGGAACCCTCAAGAAGTGATAACACAAAGTACCAAAAATGGAAACCGAGTGGTCACCCATTATCAGGCATTAACTGATGAAAATACAACTAAGAATATTTTCTAGAGAAATTACCTTCAAGAACCAAGACTTTACATGGTGGCTAGGTGTTGCAGTGAATAGAGCACCAGCTCTGGAGTCAGAAAGACCTGAGTTCAAATCCTGCCTCAGACACTTAACACAAAAAACTAGCTCTGTGACCTTAGGCAAGTCACTTAACCCCAACTGCCCTCCAAAAAGCAAAAAAAAAAAAAAAAAAAACCCAAGACTTTAAAAATGTTATCCATTTGTATATAAATTTTTCTAAATTACATCACATACCGCCTGCCCAGGTGGTAAATGGGTGGCACTGAACACCTCACCCTTTCCAGACAATTCAGTGCCTCAGGCGCCAGTGCAGGGATACAGCTGCCTGATCCAGGGCTCTCCCTTGGCCCCAACACTGTACAAGTTATTTTAAACTTATCTGTGTCCGGATAATCCCCACACCCTCCCCATTACACTGCGATAACCCTGAGGGCACAGACTCTCCATGTTCATCTCTCGCTCTCTCCCCGCACAGATTAGGCATTTAAAAAAAGTTTTCTGAATTGAGTTGCCTCTACACACAACAGCCCCAGACAGTAGACCCTGGTGACTTCTTGGAGGTGTCCCTTATTGTGGTTGTAAGAGACACATAAAATAAAGTCAAGGCCCCTTATTAAGTTCTCCTTTGAATAAAATGCATGAGCTTTATTTAGTACAGGAACTTTTTTTTTTTGGTTTGTTTTGGTTTTTTGGGTTGTTTTTTTTTTTTTTTTGCTTTTTGGAGGGCAATTGGGGTTAAGTGACTTGCCCAAGGTCACACAGCTAGTTTTTTCTGTTAAGTGTCTGAAGCAGGATTTGAACTCCTCCTGCCTCCAGGGCCGGTGCTCTACTCCCTGCACCACCTGGCCACCCCTACAGGAATGTTTTAACAGCTATTTGGCCTGCTCAGTGCTTCCTTCCTGCTAGGTAGTTCAGTGGCAGGAGGAGTGTTCTGAGGATCAGATAATAACTGTACAGCCCTTCATGCAGTGACTGGCATGTAGCAGCACTTAACTCCCTTCTTCCCTCTTTTCCCTTCGTTCCAGACAACAGGTGGCCAAATAACAGATTCCCAGGTATGTGAGGCTTTCAGGCAACATCTTCTATTATGATCACCTTCCATTTAAGTGGTTTCTATAATCAGTCTCAGAAACAAATCCATTCACCAAGCACCACAGGGGACACACCTTCCAATAAAAGAGGCAACATCAATAGAACACTGGGACTTGGAATACAGTCAAAACTGAGAACTAGGTTTGAATCCAGACTTCCTAGTTGTGTGACCTTGGGAAGACTTTGTAGCTCTAGGCCACAATTTCCTCATCTGTAAAATGGGAGCAATTACACTGTCACCTCAGAGTCTTGAGGAAAACACTTTATAAGCTTTAAAGTGCTATATAAAAGCAAGGGTTTTTTTTTTACTGCTATTAGATGAGCTGATAAACTAGATAAAGAAATAAAGCTGTGCTACATATACTAGAGGCCTTCAGCCTAGAGTTTAACCTTCTTTTTTGGGGGCAGGGCAATTGGGATTAAGAGACTTGCCCAAGGTCACATGGCTAGTAAATGTTAAGTGCTGGATTTGAACTCAGGTCCTCTTGACTCCAGGGCTCTATTTACTGCCCCACCTAGCCGCCCCAATCCTCTTTTTACAGATGAGGAAACTGAGGCTGGGAGACTTTAAGTGACTGGCCAAGGCAGGGTCTGAATTCTAGTCTTCCTCACCCCAATCCAGCAGCCCACCCTATGCATCCAAAAGCAGGAAGGCCCCAGGATGGGAGACTCTGAATGTCAGGCAAAGGAGTCTGACTTTTATCTGGTAAATCAGAAGTCACTGAAGGATTCTGAGCAGAGGGGTGACATGAGCAGATCTAAGCAGCCTTGCTACTTGGGAATGCCAGTTATCTACCCTTTTCTCTGCCTCAGCAAGTTTAATGCTTGTTAGAGTAAACCAAAGTCAATCTTGTTTTCTTTCCTCTCCTGGACTAAATGCTAGACAAGGCCCATCTGATGGTATCAGGAGCACCCTTCTCTTCCCATCTCCTACAGCCCTGCACCCAACATGTGTCAGGAAGGACCAGAACCCGGGTCTCCCCAACTCCAAGGCCACTCTCCACCCACTGGGCCAGGAGGCCTATCTGTTTGTACCATCAGAGGGAAGTTCCCCGCTGATTTCATACAATGGTGCTCATTTAAAAAAAACAAAAAACAATGACTGGAGTTTCAGATTCCTTTGCTGGCATTTGAGTCCTCCTATAAGCTGCATGTAATGGAAAGGGCAATAGACTGAAGTTTGAATAACTGCTAAATCAAACCCCTGTTCTGCCACTTACTGCTGAATTACCTTGGACAAGCCATTCTCTCTGGAAATCAGTTCCTCTGCTGTGAAACAGTAGGTTTAGACCAGAGCTCTGAGGTTTCTTCTAGATCTAAATCTACAATTACTTCCCCAATAAAGCATTTCTCCTCCTTCCTCTAGGCCACCTAAAATTCCCTGTACTCTTCACTTGTGTTCAGGCTACCCCTGCCTAGATCTCTGTTCCTCCTTCCTCTTCCTAAGAAATTCCTATCCACCCTCGAATGCCATTTTAATGTTACTTCCTCCATAAAGCCTTCCCTGATTCTCCCCCATCACAAGGACTTTGCCCTTTGACTTCACACAGCCTTCATTTCTACCTCTATAAGGTATCGATTTACTTTTCCCCTGAATCATTTCCATTTTTCTTTTAGGATAAAAGGCATGAACAAATACTATCTTGGGAAAGACTCCGAAACGACCATTGGGCTGAGATGCTTATCGGTGTATGTCACAGTCATTTCTGGAGTCCCACCCCTCCAAATGAGCCCCTCTTTTTGGCAAAAAAGAAAAGCTTTCTAAGGTATCAATTACATAATGTTGTGTGTTACAGCTTTCTGTTTTAAGTGGGGTGTGAGTGACTTGGGAAGGGCCTTGTGTGTCTACACTGTGTAAATCCTTCTACCTTTAGAACACAAATATATAATAAGTATTTGGTGGCCGGACAGAGGGAGGGAGGAAGCAGATGGGGTGGGATGAAGAAAGGCCAGACACAGAGGGGCAGCATCAATGAGTGATGAACATATATAAGCATGTGTGTGTGACAGATGTGTAGCTAAATACATATCATGTATACATATAGACAGATACAGACGGATAGACGGATGGACAGCTAGACACAGACAGACGGATACAGACAGATAAGGAGACCCGGATGGATGTATATGGAGGACATCTCTGCTCCTGCCTCTCTCAAAGCACTCGTAGACTCCAACTGAGCTTGTGGTCCATTAAGGCCCCCAGATCTCGAGGGTAACAGAGGCGGTCGGGGGGAAGGGGAAGGTGCCTCGGGACGGAGAGTGCCCTAGAGGGACAGAACTAGGCTTCTGGACCGGCCTCGGTCACTCTGGATTGTTTATTGCGGGGAGAGGAGAGGGATGTGAGGCAGGGGGGCGGGTCCCAGGGTTCGGGGACTCTGAAGAGGCTGTGGCGATCTGGGGTCAGGAACCACATCCGGCCCCGGGTCCGAGTCCCGGTCCGCGGCGCGCACCGACTGACCTTGAGTTCGCGGGCTGCCTGGACCTTGTGCCGGTACACGGAGTACAGGGCGGCGGCCACGGCCGAGCTGGTGCCCAGCAGGATGAGCTGGGCCGCCGAGGGCCTCCCGCCGGTGTCCATAGCGCCTCCTCTGCGGCCTCCTCCGGGCCAACGCCGCCGCCCTCAGCCCGCGCCCGGAACCATAGAGACGCGCCGCCGCCGGCGGCCAGAGAGACCGGAAGGGGACAAACCGGAAAAGCAGAGGCCGGAAAGGGAGAGACCGGAAGGGGAGATAACGGTCTCCTTTCCCCCGCGCTCAGAAACCCTGCCTTTAGTGTCCGTGGTGGGGCCGAGTGGGCCGCTTCCCTCCTAGTCGCGCCCATCCCCAGCGTCTCCTTTACCACCTTCTGTCTCCCCTCTCCTCCTCTCTCCCCCTTCCTCCCTCTCTCTCTGTCGCTGACTCTCTTGTCTCCTTGTCCATTGGCTTCTCTTAGGCCGCAGGATGTCAGTGTCAGGGACGTTGCTCTTTCACGTGTCGCCACCTCGCACGTCCCATAGAAGTTAGAGGACCGAGCTCCACAGTCCCACGTGACCTTCGATGCCATGAAAGCTGAACAAACTTAACCAGGCCTAGCGTCCTCCGTGGGTTACGTTTAGGGGGCACACCCGCAGGCTGCCGGAGGAGAGGACACTGGAGATCCTCCCTCCGGTTCCTTATCTGGGGAAGGCTTAAGGCGCTGAAGTAAGCGCTTAATCCCGTGGGACAGGCTTTGATCAGCTAAGGATAATCTTAGGCAAAAGCTGCAGGGGAACAAAAGAAATGAAAAATTCCCGTAAGAGGAATAAGGTGTAAGAAGACGGCAAAGTAGGAGGGGGCTGGGTCTGTCTGACTGGAGACCCCAGGGAGTGGGCATCTTCCGCCAGTCTGGGGACGCCCCTAAAGTCAAGAGCTTTGTCTTCCCCCGCGGCTCCCTCAAAACGAGATCTCACGGGACCTTTCACTGGATAGTTCTCCTTCAAGTCCCAGACGTCCTCCAGCTCTAACTTCATCTGAGTCTATAAAACGGCAGAGACTAAGTGAGCCAATATTTGTAAAGCATTTTGGAAACCTTGGTTTAATTATTATTATCATTGCCATTTCGGTTATTAATATCGTCATCATCATCATCATCATCATCATCATCATCATCATCAATCTCCATCATCATAGAATCCGAGGACGATCTCGGCCCCTGGAAATTTAGGCTCACGGTGACTCTCTTTCCTGCCGCTTTGGGCCACTAGGGGGCAGGAGCAGCCCAGGGATGCTGAGAGCATCCACACCTGGGGAAGATGAGGGTGGGTATCAGGTCTGTACAAGGAGAGACTGTTATGGAGAGAAAGAGCCCCGGTGCCAGCTTTGTTCCGTCCTCTCCTCCTCCTGGCCTCCTGGCCCTCTTTGCCCCCTGCTTTGCTAAATGACCAGTCAGCATTCATTGTTTCCCCTCCTGGTGCCTCAGGATTACAGACTGAAGGCTGGAAGGGGTCTTAAAAGTGCCTTCAGATAATGGAGGCTGAGAAAATCTAAGTGATCTGCCTAAGATCCGCTGTGACAGTCTGCCTCTCCATCTAGTCTGACTCCATTTCACAAAGGAGGAAACTAGGGCACAGAGAGGGTCAGTGATTTGGCCAAAGGCACAGAACTGGTCAATATAAAACAGAAAATCAACTCCAAATTTCCTGCTTGCCAATCAAAGACTCTCTTCTGTGCCCAGCTCTGGAGAGTGACCAAGGCTTTGAAGGAAAAAGACAGTGGAATCATTCAAATGGCAAGAAAGTGAGTTAGCCCTAGACCTGATGTTGGTAAGCTTTGGTTCGTATCCCTTTGGACTTTCTTCATAATACACAGGTGTGAGTCCACAAGTCTTCAGTCTCTTTAAATTCTTGATCATAGACCAAATTTCCTACCCCGGTTCTCACCATCCTGCCTTGTGCCCCAATTTGCACTGAAATTATTGGATATAGAGATGGAGATTTAATTAGTTTGGGACATTTTGTCAAATTCTTAATAAAATTTCTCAACAACTGAATTTTATTTGTTTCCCCATCACCAAGATTTCCCTGGAAACATCATGTCTATGTCTTGACAATAGGTAGGTAGGTAGATAGATGTATAGATAGATAAATAGATTAACAAATCAATAAATGACAATGGATACATAAATGGAAAAAGAAAAGGAAATGACCCTCATCTCACATGTAAGCACTCAGGCTAGCAAAACATTCTATATATATATATGCATGTATATATAAATAATATGTGTATCTATAGAAATAATATGTGTATGTATATATGTGTATATATAATGTGTGTATATATAAATATGTGTGTATATAAATATGTGTATATATAATGTCTGTGTATATATAAATAATATGTGTATGCATATATGTGTATGTATATATAAATAATATGTCTGTGTATATAAATATAAATAATATGTGTGTATAAGTAACATAAATAATATGTATATATATAATATGTGTATTTTTATATGAGTGTGTATATATAAATAATGTCTGTGTGTATATAAATGTGTGTTCTATATAATGTGTATATATGTGCATATATGTGTGTATATATAAATAACATGTCTGCATGTGTATATAAATAATATGTGTGTATACATATATGATGTGTGTGTGTATATATATGACTTTATCTAACCTGACAAAAATTTGCAAAGAACTCACAAGTCCACTGAAAATCAAGATCACTCTCCTTCCTTCTCCAGGAGAACTCTGCCTTCTAAAGATCTATAAAATACTACCCTGGGTAGTGAGTAGGCTCTCCCACTAAGAGAACTGATCTCCCTCACCCCAGGACCTACACTGTCCACATCACTCACAGTACTAATCAAGGGCAAGGGCAAGGCTCATTCTTCCACATCATGGCACTGACCCTTAACTGTTCCCAACTGTTATAGGAACTCTGTCACTTGGTCCTCTTTATCTGTTTCTCATTCCCTGGAGGAGCCAAATGTTTCCCCTTAGGAGATGCCTTATGGACAAACCTTCCTTCAAGAAACTGAGTCTGAGTCTGGGTTGGGGCCATCACCTCTCTAGGTTTCTCTATTTGCCTTCTCTTCTATCACTGGAGGTTGCATGTAGCTCTTTTAAAGATTAAACCCAGGGATGTGGCTCAGGTATAGGAATTAGCCCTGAAGCATCAATCATCCTCAATACAGTATCAACAAGATAAGAATCCAGTATAAAACAACTGTTCATCATATCACAGAGTCATCAGGCAGGCAACAATCATTTAATAAGATTTTACTATATGCCATGCCACTGGGAATACAAATAAAAGTAGAAAGACAATCCTTACCTTCAGGGAACTTACATCCTAATGAAGACATAAAATGCAGGCTTCCTTTTTCAAAAACAGAGGGAGGAATTTCATCAATGAGGGAAACAGGGACTGTGGACAAAGGGAAGTCACACTTTGTCTAGGAATTCACCTTCATAAGGAAATCTCACAACTTATCTAATAATACAAAGAAACAGGTCTCTTCCTGGAGAACACCTAAGGGCCCGTCTCCATCTCCATCTACCATCATCTATATCTTACTGCTGGACCCAGCTGGCTCCTCCCTCACTTAAGTCCAATTCACTTACAAATCATGGCATCTTCCAGACACGGTACTCTTTGAGAACAAAGGACAGACAACAAACGACCTGGTACATCTGCTGCCTTCATGTTCAGTGACAGATTGATGGGTTGATTGTTGTCCTTTATGCTCCAAGAGAACCAAGATGACTTCACTATGTCAGGGTACAGGCACAGTGTCCAGCTGTGGCTGATGGGACCCATACGAGCTCAGAAGGCTCCACCACAGGTTGGGCACAAATAGTCCATGCGAACATTTGGAGGGGAGATGTTTCTAAAGCTGTACAGCTCACACTTCTTTTGAGCTACTACAAGTCTGCTGTGCTCATAGAGCACACTTGGATGTGGCCATAACATGCCGGGCAATCAAGTGCCAGTATCTTCCATATCTCACAAGCAAGTCAAAGTTCTTCAGAGGATGCTGAGAATGTCCTTATAGAGTCAGCACTTGCCTTGGGTGAGTTCTCCATAAAATAAACTTTTAGGCAAATGTACGTTTGGCATTCAACAACATGGCCAGCCCATCAGAGTTGAACTCTATGCAGCAGAATATTTGAATGTTAGGCCGTTCAATTTAAGAAAGGACCTCAGTGTCTGGTACCTTATCCTTCCGGGTGATCTTCAGAATCTTCCTAAGACAATTCAAATAGAAGTGATTCAGTTTCCTGGCATGGCACTGGTAGACTGTCCAGATTTCACAGGCATATAACAATGAAGTCAGCACCATGGCTCTGTACACCTTCAGTTCAGTAGACAGCCTAATCCTCTTCTCTTCCACACTTTCTTTTGGACTCTCCCAAACACTGAGCTAAATCTGGCAATGCGGACATCAACCTCATCATCCATGTCAGGCCTGCACAATCTGTGGCCTACAGGCTGCTTGCAACATGCCAAAGGATTTGCTCTACATACAAAGGATGTTTTCCTCTACATTTTTTGCAGGCCCAGGGAAATCCTTTGGCATCCTGCAAATGGCCCAAGGACCATAAGCGGCCCTCAGGCTGCAAATTGTGCCAGCCTATTATATATGTATATCCCTTGAAAGTATACTGCCAAGGTAATTGAACTTATCCACAGTGTTCAGAATTTCTCCATTTGCTGTAACCAATGGTTCCGTGTATGGCTGGTATGGTGCTGGCTGATGGAGAACCTCTGTTTTCTTGGTGTTGATTGTCAGGCCAAAATTAGCACAAGTAGCAGAGAATCATGCCATACTCTACAGGATTTTGAGGTAGGGAAAAATGGTGAAATGGTATGGGTGATATCTT
The DNA here is from genome assembly GCA_011680675.1 of Gymnobelideus leadbeateri. NCBI lineage: Eukaryota > Metazoa > Chordata > Mammalia > Diprotodontia > Petauridae > Gymnobelideus > Gymnobelideus leadbeateri. Next base: position 59,611 of record WOXC01001923.1, on the reverse strand, counting down.
TTGACTCAAGCATTAATTGTATTTAAGTGAGGCAGGGCTTCTCGAAGTCATCAGCCTCACTCCCTCTTCTAGAGTCATCAAAGTTCAGGATGAAGACAGATGTCAAGGCAAGCAGTAGTGACTGGTGGTGCAGTGGACGACCTTGGCATCTTCGACGTCTGACCAACTCTGAGCACTCCACAGTACCTGCTTCAGCTGCCTGCATGGCTGTTGGAACGCATTGTTCTCATCTGCCCATTCCACTGGGGGAAGTCTTCACATGCTTGGAGTAGACACCCCCCTAACTCACTGATGGGTTTGAGGCCTGCCAGTCATCCTCAACCTGGTTTAGCCTGTCCACTAAAACAGCTTACCAGGGTGTGGCCACTGTGCATGCTACAGCTTCTTGAAGCCAGGTGACTAGTTGGACATAGAAGGTGGAAAGCAACCCTGAAAAGCATCCCTCACACCAAAGGTACTAACTAGTCTTCCCTGGACACCTGGACACCCCTCTGTGATAGATATTGATATATAAGCTATCGCTATTACTGATGAGTAAAAAGTACCTGATAACTTCATTTCCTACAGATACTTAGAACAGAAATAGAGGTTTTCTGGTCTACACATTGAGTACATAGCATGGTAATGCCACCAGGCAAAGATTCTGATCAATAAGGAATGAATTACAAAGTGAGAGGCTTAAAATAAGGTGCATTAGGGCTAAACAGATGTGGCAGGCAGACACAGGGACACAAGATCACAAGACCATGTAGACTGTTAAGGCAAATACATGTAGAATGGTATGGTCCTGGCATGACCACAACCTTGCTGCTGGCCTGTGGTGAGAAATTTCAATCATTCTGCAGTCTGCTGTGGGAAATCCCAGGAGAATAATTCTGAGAGGCAAATGACACCACACCTTAAATGCTTATTACTGGAACCATGCATTCCAATGCAACTGTCATTCATTTGTTGTGCTAGGGGAAGCAGAGAGACTAAAGGGGGTTGAATTATAACTCCCCTGGAAACATAGGTCATAGGACCTGTGTTTGTGTACGGAAAATATTTTACTATTTGAGTCCCTTCCTTGAGTAACACTAGAGCTTTTACAACAGAATATTTACTTCAAAAAATAATTTTAAGTGGCGGCTAGGTGGCACAGTGGCACCAGCCCTGGAGACAGGAGGACCTGAGTTCAAATCCAACCTCAGACACTTAACACACACACACACACACACACACACACACATACACACACACACACAAACTAGCTGTGAGACCTTGGGCAAATCATTTAACCCCAATTGCCCCCTTCCAAAAAGCAAAATAATAATAATAACTTTAAAAATATAGAAACTTATTCCCCCAACATGTAAAAGGCATGATCCTTTTATAATCCCTTTCCCCTACCCCTACCCTATGCCCTTGCTTCACACCACCTCAGTTTCCAGGAAGAGGAAAGGATTAGGTTCATAGGTTAGCTCAGGGCTCATATGGCACAGTCCTAGTTCCAAAACCTCCCTCAAGTTCCAGTCCCAAGCACACTTCCTTCTCAGAACTTCCATGCAGGGTTGACTAGCTGCAATCCTGGCTCCAAGGTCACCATGATTCAATCTCCCAGGTCCTGTGAGGACAAACAACAGAGGACAGAAACAAACACCACCAAACTCTTTTCACAGAGTTGGAATAAAAGGGAAGGAGTAGGGGAAGGAGGGTCCTTCCCTTCTCTGGGATTCACACTCACACCAAGCCAAAGCATTGCCAAAAGCAGCAGAAAGAAGGTGATAGATAAGCGTCCTGATGAAAAAGGCACATAAGGGAACAGATAATCTTACACAAATAACTGTCATTGGCAACTAGTCAAAAACTTCTGGAAAGCAGTCTTGCAGAAATTCTGTTTAGATCAACATTTCACCCCAAAGACTCAGATAAAAAAGGGGGGCCACTAAACCATACATAAGGATATTTGCTGGCTTTTTATTGACTCAGAGAAAACCGCATATTAACATATCTATATTCTATTGTATTTTTATTTATTTTGTTAAATATTTCCCAATTATATTTTAATCTTTCAGTTGGAGCCTACACAGCTGCATATTTGACACACCTCTGCCAAGTGAAATCCCAAATGAATGTGTGACCCAGATATAAAAGATCATAGATAATGATCATTGTTCCTCCTTCATTCTCAGAGAGGACCAATGACATCATGAGGGCGTGAATTGGATATGAGCGGGGCAGAACTGCATAAAATCATCAACTTCATTCCTCCAGAGTCATTGAAGACCAATGGCAAAACAAAGGTCAGGACAACTGGCCAATCATATCACTAACAAAAATTAGAGGAGCTGAGAATGAGACAACTTTCACAACCATGAAGAAAGGAAGAGTTCTTTTTTTTTTTTTTTTTTTTGCTTTTTGGAGGGCAATTGGGATGATTAAGTGACTTGCCCAAGGTCAAATGGCTAGTTAAGTGTTAAGTGTCTGAGGTCAGATTTGAACTCAGGTCCTCCTGACTCCAGCGCTGGTACTCTATTCACTGCACCACCTAGCTGCCCCGAAAGGAAGAGTTCTGAACCATAGATGGGACAGATAGAATAATGGGTGAAAAAAAAACAGACAATATTCATTATGTAAAATCAAAATGCTTCTGCACAAATAAAATAAACAGTTAAAATTAGAAGAGAAAGAGATAACTAAGGGGAAGTCTTTACATCATTTATCTGATAAGGACCTAGTATCATATGGATATACATATGTGTGTATGTATATATGTACATATATAGAATGTATTCAAATGTATAAGAGCCAGAGCCATTCTGCAATAAATAAATGGTCAAAGGATATGAACAGGCAGGTCTTAAAGGATGAAATCCAAGTTGAGTCATATTTTTAAAAATGCTTTCATTTTGGCAAAGATAATAAGAAAAGGAGGGGAGATGGAAAGGCAGTCATGCTGATGAGATATTGGTGAAGCTATAAATTGGTCCGGTCATTTTGGAAAGTGATTTGGAACTATACTCAAGAAAAATCACTTAACTGTGTATAACCTTTAAATTAGCAACATCACTGCTAGGCTTATACCCCAAAGAGATCAAATAAGGAGGAAAAGGACACTGCAAAACTATAGCAATATTGTTCATTGTAAGAAAGAACTAGAAACTAAAAGATTGTCTTTCAACAGGGAAATGGTGGAACAGATTATGGTATGTGACTGTAATAGGATTATTGCACTCTAAGATAGCTTTGGAGAAATCTGGGGAGGTTTATATGAACTGATACAGAGCTAAGTAAGCACAGCAAAGAGAATAATTTATGTAATAACATCAAATTGTAAAGAAAAACAACTTTGAAAGGTCTAAGAAATCTTACCAATGAGAGACTTATATAAAATGATGCTGAGTGAGGGGAACAGAACCAGGAGATTATTGTATACAATTACAAATATATCATATCTGGAATGACTAACTTTGATAGACTGGGCTCCTCTCAGCAATTCAAGGCTGTAAGACAACTCCAAAAGACTCATGATGGAAAGGGCGAGCCACATCCAGGGTCTGAATGCAGATTGAAACTCTCTTTTGCTCTCTTTCTTTTTTGTTTTGGTTTGTTTCTTCTTCCTCATTTTTCAGTGTATTAGTTATAATCCTTCTTTACGACTTGACTAATGTTTAAAGTGAAAGTATTTGTAACCTATATTAGAATGCATATTGCCATAAGGTAGGGAGTAGGAGAGAGAGGGGAAGAAAATTTGAAACTCAAAAACTTGTGGAACTGAATGTTCTAAACTAAAAGTGAATGAATGAATGAATGAATGAATGAATGGATGGATGGATGGATCGATGGATGGATCGATGGATGGATGGATGAATAGAAATCTTACCAATGCAATGAATTGTTCAAACACCAAAGGTTCAATGGTGAAGCCTGCTACCCACCTCCTAGCAGAGGTAATAACTCCAGGTGCAGAATGAGACATATATTTTCAAACATGGACAATGTGTGGATCTTGTTTTGGGAGAGAGAGGAGTCTAGCAACAGTAATGACAAGAAAAAGAGAAAAAATAAAAAGAGAGTCATTGATGTATTTTTAAAATGCACAGAAAAGAAGAAAATTTGGAAGGAAGCAGACAAGCAAGACAGCTTTGGAAGTTAATGGTTGGTACACCCAAAGGACTATAGAACTGTCCATACCCTTTGATCCAGCAATACCACTACTAGATCTGTGTCCCAAAGGGATCATAAAAAAAGGGGAAAGGACCCACATGTACAAAAATATTTATAGCTTTTGTGGTGGCAAAGAATTGGAAATTAAGGGGATGCTCATCAATTGGGGAATGACTGAACAAGTTGTGGTATATGAATGGAATGGAATACTATTGTTCCATAAGAAATGATGAGCAAGCAGATTTCAGAAAAACCTGGAAAGACTTGCACGAACTGGTGCTGAGTGAAGTGAGCAGAAGCAGGAGAACATCGTACACAGTAACAGCAGCATTATGGGATGACCAACTTTGATAGACTTAGCTCTTCTCAACAATATAGCGATCTAAGTCTTCTAAGTCAGTTCTGAAGACTCATGGTGGAAAATGCTATCCACATCCAGAGAAATCTATGGAATCTGAATACAGATCAAAGCATATTATTTGCTCTCTATTTTTTTCTTTTTCATGATTTTTTTCCTTTTGTTCTGATTCTTCTTCCACAACATGACTAATGTGGAAATATGTTTAATATGATTGTACATGCATAGCCCATATCAGATTGCATATTTGTTTTTCTTGATTTGTTGTTATCTTGCAACATGATTACTATGGAAATATATTTTTTCATAGCTATGCATATATAATTCATATCATATTGCTTACCTTCTCAACGGGGTGGGAAACAGACTAGAGGGAGGGAGAGAATTTGGAACTCAGAATTTAAAAAAAGTAAATGTTAAGATAAAACATATTTTTAAAAAGAAAATTACCGCTTTTCTCTTTTGCGGCGGCCTGCAACATGCCTTCCCGACTAAGGAAGACGAGGAAGCTCCGCGGGCACGTCAGCCACGGCCACGGGCGCATCGGCAAGCACCGGAAGCACCCCGGAGGCCGCGGGAATGCAGGAGGGCTGCACCATCACCGGATCAACTTCGACAAATATCATCCAGGTTATTTTGGTAAAGTGGGTATGAGTCATTACCACTTGAAGAAAAACCAAAGCTACTGCCCGACTGTCAACCTTGATAAGCTATGGACACTGGTCAGTGAGCAGACCAGGATTAATGCTGCCAAAAACAAGGAGGGCCTTGCCCCTATCATTGATGTTGTGCGGTCGGGCTACTACAAAGTCCTAGGAAAAGGGAAACTCCCCAAACAGCCAGTCATCGTGAAGGCAAAGTTCTTCAGCAGACGAGCAGAGGAAAAAATCAAGGGTGTTGGTGGAGCCTGTGTCCTCGTGGCATAAAAATCCAATGTTATCAAATAAAACAGATGACTTTATTATTAAACATCCTGGGTTTTGCCACATTATGGTGATCTAATTTGAATGTTTGTGGGTTGGGAAATAATAAATTACTCTTGTTGGTCAAAAAAAAAAAAAGAAAATTACCCACTGAATCCATTTTATGTCCAAGGATAGAGGGCAATTGAATAAATCAATCAAATCATCCCTACCTCACCTAAAGTAGTGATAGAATACTATACCTGATATCTCACCTAGGAATGTTTCTCTTCCATTAATATGCAGCTTAAATATTATCTTTTAAATGAAATATTTCCTGGTCTGCCCTCAAATGTAATACCCTTCCTTCTAAGTAAGCTACATTGCATTTTACTATTATATATTGGCATTTATTAATTTTAGATTTGTGCTGTGTATATTTTAAAATGTGTTTGTCTCCCTCATTAGTGAGAAGACAGAGGTTATGACTTGTCTTGTAAGGTCAAATATGAATTCTAGTCTTCCTGTCTCCAGGTCCAGCGCTCTATCCACTGTGCTACCCAGCTGCCTACGTTAAAATGTAAGCTCATTGTGTAAGCTCAATTGTTCTATTCTTTATATCTGTATCCCAAGTACCTACCATGGTACTTGAATCCCATGTGCCTACCATAGGATCTCATACATAGTAGGATCTTAATAAATGCTTGTTGATTGATTAATTTATTAGCTTCATCCTCTCTGGAAAACTAATGGAAAAAATGTAGAGGAAAACTGTGCTCAATGAGAAGGAATAAGTGGAGTATGAATTGTACCTGTGGGCAGAGAACTCAACTCTACAAGATTCATGGAGCCACAGAAGAAAAAGATCTTTTCTTCACTTTCTTGCGAAAATAGTCGATATATTAATAAACCTGAGTCACAGTTAAATTTATCTGTATGTGCTCAGCCTTGAAGGGCTGATAAAACTCCAGGTTCTCCATGAATGTTTGTTGTAGCCACAGTAACTCACTCTCACAATGACCCAATCACTCATAGTAGAAAACATATTGCCAGAGTCCAAAGTAACCAGATGCCTAATATCCCTACAAAGTGTGGTTAGCATTATCTAAATTCAACAAGCATTTATAGAACATTGATAAAAACCCTACCACTGAACCCAAATGAACTCCCAATTTCCTTCTGGTTCTAATGTTCTAATGCCTCACTCCTAGAGGAAGGAAAGGATGTCTGAGAAATCATCGATACTGCCAATTAAGTTGTAAAAGTTAAATACTAACACAGGATATGTCTGTGTGCCAAATGAGTTGAACAGGCAACATGCTATAGCAATTCAGAGAAGGGAGAGGTAATTTTTAGCTGGCATGGCCAGGAAAGACTATGGAGTTTGTAGTGCTTTTGTCATATATCAGTAAAATTTGTACAAGTTGAAGGTTGACAGGGACTATCAGGTCCCAGAAGGTCCACAAAAATCATTGAGTGTCATCTCCCATCCACTACCAGAATTCCTTCTACAAACATCCCTGACAGGTGATCATTCTTCCCTGCTTGACTACTACCTGTGGAAGGGGGCACCCTTCACAAGGCAGCCTACTCACCTGTTGGGCAAATCTTTTGTTAAAAATTTCTTCCTTAAAACAAGGTATACAGGCACTGGGGTATGGAGATCCATCTTGCCCTACTGGAAAGTTGGAGGGGGAATGAGGGAGGATATAGGAGAGAGAAGACTGGGGGAGGGGATATTCAGTGGGATTGCTGTTTTGGGATGATGGGTAGGGGAAAGACAGGGAGAAAATTTGTAACTCAAAATCTTGTGGAAATGAATGTTGTAAACTAAAAATAAACATAAAATTTATTTTAAAAATAAATTTCTTCCTTATTTATAGGAGTTGATCATGGGAAATTGCCTTTATTGATATGATGAGCAAAAATTTTCCCCTATAAAGTATGGACATGCCCAATAATACTTTGGTAAGAAAAAAAACACAAATATCTGCTTAGTTTTCAGTGACTGGTACTGCCTTCAGGATGATTTAATTGTTTGGGACTCTTGGGGGGGCGGAGTAAACCTTGATGGGAAGAGTCATTCTTTTAAACTGACCTATAAAGGTGAACTGACAAAACTGCTCAGTCCTTTTTGGCCTGTTTCCTATTCAAAAGACACAACAGAATAAACTTGAATGGGGGAGCATGTTTACCTTGGTCCTAATTCAAGAAAAAGCAGCAACATTTGTTCAGTGAGGGAGTATGAAGTGTTCCTGAAGAAGCACATAGCCAGAGTAGATATGTGCTTGCCTAGGTAACCAGAGTTGGGAGTTCATGGAAAATGATCCTGAAGCCCAACTTCCTATGTAGAAGAGTGGGAATTTTTATTTCCCAGGCAGCAAGATCCCACCTTGTGTCCTGATGTCTGGTATCTGAGACTGGGGGTAGAATTCAAGGGGTCCCAACTTCTGGGGAGAGAGGGTGAGTAGTAGCAGTTGGACAACAAGGGTGAGACTTGACCCTCCCCACAGACACACCCCATCTTATCAGCCTCCTTGTTCTAAGGAAGATAGATAATGTGACCATAGATGGGACAATAAGGGCCCCTTCCTGGAGGTTGCATGGAACTCACCTGAACTTGGTGATCCCTTACCCCAGCTGGGATGAGGCTAAGCTGGCCAGTTCCCAAGGGATTTAACACCAATGCAAGCCTGAAAGTTCTCCTTTGTTCTGAAGACCAAATGTTATTCAATTGTGCCCCAGACCTATATCACATTTCTGCCTAAGTCCCTTCCCCCACGAGGAGTCAAGTCACTAAGGAATGTCTGTCCGAAAGTAGGCTAGACACCATTTTGTTGTTGCTGTTGATGATGATCTCTTGTGCTTGAAGACCTCCAATGGAATGGGGAAAAGTTCACCCTTTCTTGATGAACCCCAGTCTCTGTTCGGAAAACTATAATAATTTGAAAGTTTTTCTTTTAAACCTAAATTTGCCTCTTTCGATTTCTAATCATCATTGTTCCTGGTTCTGCCATCTGGAATCAAATAGAACAAAGCTTATCTCTCCTCCACAGGATAGTCATTAATCTACTTGAAGACAGCTATCATGTCCTCTCCATATTTTCTCTTCTACAGGCCAGACTGAACCAGTGACTTCAGTCAATTCTCATTTAGCACAGACTCAAGGCTCTTCACCATCCTGAGTTGCGTCTTCTAGGCACATTCCATCTCATCAATATCATTCTTAAACCGTGACACCCAGAACTGAGCCAAAGACCCCCAAAGTGGTCTGACAACAGCAGAGTATCTTAACACAGCTCACAGTCACATTGACTTTGTTGATTATTACATCACATTGCTGACATATTGTGTTGGCAGCTCTTTCAGAGCAACTGCTGTCTACTCCTGCTTCCTCTATCTTATACTGTTGAGGTTGATTTTTTGAACCCTATAGTAAATCTTTATATTGATTCCTCTTATTGAATTACTCTGTTCCACCCAGGGCTCTTATTTAGATCTCTTTGGATCCTAACTCTGTCACCCAGTGTATTAGGTACCCCTCCCAGATTAATGTCATATGTAAATGTGATGGGCTGTTGATAAAAAATATTCAACAACACAGATCTTTGGGGCATTCTACCATAGACCTCCTGTCATGCTGACATTGTGCCATTGAGGATTATTACTCTTTGAGCCTGGCCATTACATTTGAGTCTTGCCACTGAACCCAGAATCTGACTTTCTTACCCAGATTTTTAGCCACATTTTTCCAGCTTTTCCATTCAAGTCATAGCAGGTACTTTATCAAATGTTTTGCTAAAATCCCAGTAAACTATATCCCCAACATCTTCCTCATCTACTGATTTAGTTAACTTGTATGAAAAAAAGGAAATAGAGTTAGTCCTTCATAACCTGTTCTTGACAAAGGCTGACTCTTTGTAATTAAATTTTCCACCCATCATCCCTTGAAATAGATGTGGACTGGTTGTTCTAGAGGTGTCTTGTCCTTAGAATGCCCCTGTTCTCTGACAAATGCTTCCCACCATCTTCCATGGGAAATGGTATTTCTCAGGCTGTGGAAGGGACCCTGTGCTGGAACACAGAATTTACATGTAGCTTGTAGCTATGGAAAATCCTCCCTGAGTAGAGTTCCTCATAGCCAAGGCTCTACAAGAGAGCACTACTACCATAGGGGCAGCTAGGTGGCAAAGTGAATAGAGCGTCAGCCCTGGAGTCAGAAGGACCTGAGTTCGGATCTGACCTCAGACACTTAACGCACACACAAACAAAAAACCTAGCCGTGTGACCTTGGGCAAGTTACTTAACCCCAATTGCCCTCCAAAAGACAAAAAAAAAAAAGAGAGAGCACTACCATTTCTGGATCCCCATCTTAACCTAGAAGCAGCTAGGTGTCACCATGGCACCCCTTATAATGGGGCCTTAGTAACTATGTGATCCTAGGCAAAACATTTAACTTCTGTCTGCCTCAGTTTCTTCAACTATAAAATGGGGATAATATTAGCAGGGTTAATAATAATATATATCATAATATATATTATAATAATAATTAAGGGTTATTGTAAAGATCAAATAAGATATTTGTAAAGGGTGCAGCTGGATGGCACAGTGAATAGAGCACTGGCTGGAGTCAGGAGGACCTGAGATCACATCCAGCCTCAGACACTTAACACTTACTAGCAGTATGACCTTGGATAAGTCACTTAACCCCAAACTGCCCTGCCTTCCCCCCTCCAAAAAGAAAAAAAAAGATATTTGTAAAGGGCTTAACACAGTGTCTGGCATATAGTAGGGGCTTGGTAAATGCTTCTTCCCTGTCTCCTTCTCCAAATATAGAATGAAGTATTTTTGAATCCTTCATGAAAATCAATTTCCCTTCACAGGACTTCAGTGACCATCTAATCCAATCCATACACCAAAGGAATCCCCATTAAAACATAGCCAAAAAGTGGTCACCAGTTTCTGCTTGAAGACCCTCAGGGTGCCAAGGCAGTCTATTCCACTTTGGAATAGCTCTGTTAGGAAGTTTTCCTGATTCTTTAATCACTCCCAGATCTACTTCATGGAGCAAAATGAACAAACCTAATCCCTCCTCAAGTTGATGGCCCTTCAAATACAAGAAGACAGCTATCATGCCCTCTATCCCCCAAGTTTTCTCTTATCCAGGCTAAATCCTCCCCCAGTTGCTCCAACTGGTTTTAATATGACATAGAGTCAAGGTCCTTCATCATCATGGTTGCCTTCCCCTGACTATTCCAGCTTACCAATGTCCTCCTTCAACTGTGGTGCTCAGGACGAAACATTGTTACTTCAGATGATGTCTCATTAGGGCAGAGGACTATGGAATCAATATTAAAAAGAGAGGGACAGAAAATGGAAGCAAAGGCAGCTGAACACCAAAGCGTGGCACAATCCTGAAATAGAGGTCAAGAGTGCTAGTGAGATGAGGCTATCAAGGAAAGTCAAGGAACACAAAAACAGCTAGGGGTGGTTTATTTCCTCTAGCTACCTTGGGGAGAAAAGAGAGCTGTGCTCTACCTGAGAGAGATAGGGTGAGATCATTGACAATTGAGAGAGGACAAATATGTACTTTGTCAAGTACTTTTATTCTCTCTGCCATAGACAATAACTTTTAGACTGGAAAGGACAGAACAAAGATAGCAAACAGGGGGCTAATATCTGATAAAGAAGATTCATCTGGCTGCCCTTGATGAGTCGAGGTTACCAAGCCCAGGGTAAACTGCATCCTCAGGTACTGAAATAATGGGCAATTATGTCTGCGGAAGGACCTTCAATGATAGTTGAGAGAACAAGAAAAGTATTTGAAGGAAGAAAGAATTTGCAGAAAATGGAGAAGAGCAGACCTCATCCCAATTTTCAGAAAAGGGGAGAAATGGACTCTATAAACTTTAGACCAGTGAGATTGACTTTGATTCCTAGCAAAAGTCTAGACTATATTATTAAGGAGGTTGTTATTATAGGGAGTATGCTGCAGACTCCCTCTCCCAGAGGGAGGCTTTCTAGATCTCCCCCATTAAGGTTCTAGGGGTACCTTGGGGGCTTTGGTGGTGTCTCCCCTCTAATGCCATTGCCCCATTGTGTTCCTCTCCCTTCCCTACTGTCGGCTGCCAGCGACTGGCACCTCAATCCCATTTAATCACAACATAAATTAGCTCTTAGAAGATATAACAAGGACAGACATTTTCCATCAACACCTCACAGCACACTGTGTCTTATGATTTTATACCACCTCAGTCTCTTGGGAGATTGGGCTTAATCTTAGCATAGTTTCTACAAAACACTGGTGCCACCAACATTCACTTCGAGACGAGTCTTGACAGCAAAATGTGTCCTCATCTCAACTATTGTTGGGTTAAATCCTAAAGGTCACTCCTGAAGGTTATTCCTCGTTCCTCAGGGAACTGAGGTTGAGTGGGCTGCAAAGCTCAAATACAGAGATGCTAGGCTATCTGGAAGCCTGGATCCAGAGGCTCACTCCCTAACCTTTCAAAATGCACATGGTTGGAGTCTCCAACTCCTTTACATAAAGAAGATTTACAAAAGCCAAGGACTAGGGTCTATTTCACCAACCAACAGCTCTTTCCAGAGGCAAGAAGGCCCACCTCTCACCGTAGACACTGGTAATGAAGGAATCAAACCAAGAAAGAATGGCTAAGGATGACTATGACCTTTTAAAGGTGTCTCCAGTTTCAGCTATTCAGACAATAGAAAAGGCTCCTCCTAACTGGAACTGTTTACAAAATGTCTACACATTCTCAGATTTCTCCAAGGCAATGTCATCACCCAGCACTGAGACTCTCACAGAAAAAGGTTCCCTAGCCTCATTCATATGGAAAGATGTTATCAAAGGAGCTCTACTCATGTGGCAGTCCCCATGTTTATTTCTAATAAAGGAAGTAGTATCAAGAAAATCCAGCATGGCTTTATAAAGAACAGGTCATGTCCCAAATTAGTCCTAGAGAACAGATTATGAAACACCCTTCCTCAGAGAGGAGTAGGGGAATACAGGTGCAGAATGTTGTACTAGCTATCAGATACAATCGTGGGGTCCATTTTGTTTCAGTGTTTTTCGTTGGCACAAGGGAAGGTTCTATTGGAGGATGCTGGGAAATGATTGTGGCATAAAAAAAAACACAAATGCATCAAGATTTTTTTTTTTGAAAAAATTAGATATGGTGATGATCAGTGCAAATGTCTACACTTTTCCATTTCCCATTTTTAAGCATCAACAGCTCATTTTAAATAGGTTCTGCTGGAGCTGTTATTGCTTCGTGAAATGTCTTCCCACCTATATATTTGCTTTTGATTTTATATTGATTTCTATTTTGTTGGAACCCAGTAATGATCTGACTGCACAGACAGCTGATTCTCAAATGACTTCCATGCTGTTAGAAATCGTTTAATGTTTATTAAGGTACCATATGCTCAATTTGTCCAATGATAGGGGGATCACTAAACAAACTGTGCATTAATGCAACAGAATCCTATTGGAACATTGTCTTGTCATTGCCAAGGAGATCAGGATGCTGGAGATAGATGCCTGCTGGTTAGGCAGAAATCACACTAGCATTTCTCTACTCAGTCCCCTAGGGAGTAGCCTTAATCTTGTGATTGACAGGGCTAGATTTCGACAAGCTAGTGCTCTCCTCCTGAGGAACTGTGGGCAACAGACACCATGTCTGCAAGAATACCAACACCAAATCATTGCACAAAGCAGGAAAGGGGGAAGGGAGAGGTAGCCTCCATGAAAGAGCCCAAGATGCCAAGATGGGAGATCTCCAAGAGCCATGTAGAAGAAGCTGTGACAGGCTCGGAATCCTTGGTACTAGACCCCAAGTCTGGGGCTACAGGAGCAGAATGTGCATAAAGCATGTTGGGATGGAGACTGTGCCACTGAAATCCCTCTGGACTGCAAGATCCAAGGCAGGGGGCTCTCCATTTACCTTATCCCCTTTTTTCCCTTTCTCTCTACAGAGCCTCTTTCCCAAATTTGTCTGTTTCTTAACAGTTTATTTGCTTCTTCTGCTTACTTTGTCTTTTCAGCTGATTTTTTATGAAAAATATGGCTATCTCATTACCAATCTGTGTATATCCTTGATTAAATGAAGCTTAGAGATGCAATAAGGGAGTGCCTAGAGGGGGAAAGAGAGAGATTTGCAATTGAGGTATTCTGACAGAATGGTTCCCTTGGCTAGGAGCTTAGAGCTGAAGAGAGAGGAAGAGAGAAAGGAGGGGCAGTGCTGCAAAGATGATGGTTGGTAAGAGAGGGGGAAAGGGAGAGACAGAGACACAGAAAGACAGAGACAGAGAAGCTGCAAAGATTATGGTTGAGAGACAGCACAAAGATGTTGGTGACTTTAAAGAGAGGGGAGGGAAAGAAAGACAGAAAGAGGAAGGGAGGAGGGAGGGAGGGAAGAATGGGAAGAAAGAGAGGAAGCGAGGGGGAGAGGGATGGAGGGAGACAGAGAAAGAGAAAAATGCTGATTCATTATTTCAGTTTCCCAAAGCAAAAGGAACATTTAAGCCAGGATCTTTCTCTAGGTAATAAATCATCGATCTGGCTGAGAAAGCCTGGACTACCAAACTGGGGACTGGATTGGGGCTTTCACTCTTTTCCTTACCTATTCCTCCAGGCATGGTTCAAAAGGAAAACTCCAAGAGCCAAGGGGGTAGCCAGGAAAGAGTAGCCAGGAAGGAATAGCCAGGCCCACACAAGGGTGAAAGCAAGTAAGAATGAATGAATAACCCTGCTCACCAAAAGAGTTTAACCACCAACCACAATCACCCATGACAGCTGGTTTGTTGTTGATCAGGCGTGTCTTACGCTTCGTGATTGGCAAAATGCTGCAGTGGTTTTGCTATTTCCTTCTCCAGTTCCTTGGAAACTGAGGCATAAAGGGGGAAGTGATTTGTCCAGGGTCATGCAGCTAGTAAGTGCTAGCTGATAGATTATCATGCAACTAAAATTCAAAGGTCCAAGGAATATTTTTAAATGGAGACTCTTTTTCTGAAATAATTAAAAGTGAAAAAAATAGAACTAGAACAAAATATACTCTAATCATGACCATATAGGGGAAAAATAATAGCTGCTATTATTATTCCCATTTTGCAGATGTGGAAACTGAGGCAGGAAGAGGGTAAGTGACTTGCCCAGAGTCACACAGCAAGCAATTATCTGAGGCAGAATTCAAATTCAGTTCTATTACCCGACTCCATGTCTAACACTTTACCCAAGGTACCACCAAAGCTGCCTAGAAAAAAGTGAATCAATCAATCAGCAAACATTTATTAAGCACCTACTATGTGTCAGGCTCTATGTTGAACACCAGGAATGAGAGGGAATGAATGAGAATAAATAGACAAAGATTCCTGATGGAGACTGAGAGGGTGACCAAAAAGTCATCTTTGGACACTGTAAGTTTTGCTGCTATGGCATTTTAGGTATTGAAATATAAATTACTGCACAAAGTCTGATTGGTTGTACTGCTGTTCATTAGTAAAATCATAATTAATGATTTTAGAAAGAACATGTCTACTAACATCATTTCCCTTTTTGACACGGTTACTGGACCAGGAGATTAAGAATATTGCAGATATCACAGACCCAGGCTTTAGCAAAACCTCTCAGGCTACCTTGTGGAGAGGGATGGGCTGGAAGATCACTGGAGAGATGGATGAAGCATTTTAAGAGGCACTTGCTATATACCAAGAACAGTGCTAAATACTGGAGACAACAATATAAGAAAGCAAGTCAGGCCCTTCCCTCATGGAGATTATATTCTAATGGGAAGATGACAACACATAAAAGGGGGCTGGAGGGGAGGCAGTAGGGGGAAGAGGTAGCTAGTAAGTGAGAGGGAAGCCTAGTTCTAGGTGAGATGAGGCCAAAGCCAGCCTGGCATCCCCAAGGCCAAAACAAAGTCCTTCCTGTGGTGGGAGGGAGATGAATGGGAGTCACAGCTATAGTAGAAGAAGCATGGTGTGTGGATGGAGGGATTACAGTACAGTTAGGTTGATTCAGAGCTGATTGAATGGCAGATTCTAAGAGGAGTCTGTTGTTCCTAGTGAATGAACCAGGGCTCTGGCCTCGGGCAGGTGCTATTGAACATTTTTAGCAGTGACATGGTTAACAGCATAGATGGCCTACTTATCCAATTTACTGATGACAAAGGATAAGAGAGTTAGGATCCAGATAGATCACAACAGGCTACAGGAAGGGGGGGTTTACTATGAAGTTTTCCAATACTACCAATCATGAGCCCCCACCCGGTGTGCTCCTCATTCATTACAGACCAGAAAGTTTATTAGCTCTTTTCCTGAAGGCTCCTTATACCAATGAAAGAGGAGGTCCAATCTCAATTGGCATCCACTAAAATATCCAAAGGAGGGCAACTTAGTCAATGAGCAGACCAGAAGTCATTTTACATTAAGAGTATTGGACAGAACTAAGAATGTTTAACCTGGAGAAAAGAAGCTCCAAGAGGGACTGTGATCACTGTCTTCAGATATTTGCAAAACTATCAAAAGACAATGATAGAACATAGATCTAGAAGGGGTCTGAGTCATCTAAGCCAACCATATCATTATGTAGATGAGGAGGCTGAGAAAGAACATGATTTAGTGATATAAGCACTAGCTGTGGAATCAGAGTTCAGAACGGTGTGTGCTGGTAAACGTTTGACAACTGGATTTCTATAAAAAAAATTATACACATGGCACACTTTTAGGTTTAATCTGCATTATTAACATTCCCCCTAATACTCTCTTAAGTCACAAAACAACAAGTCAACCTAATTTACAGTATTTGATCATTTCTGAAGTGTAAATACTCACACTGAAAATTTAACGATTGGCTATCATGTGCCAGTATAAGTAGGCTCCTGTAAGCCCTGGCCCATATGGCTGTCCGTGCAATCATCTGTATGACCTTGGACAAGTGATTTAATACTCTGGGCCTCAAGTTCTTTGTCTATTAAATGAGGGGATTAGACTAGATGACCTCTGAGGATCCTTCCAGGTTTAAGTATATGATAAGACCCAGAGAGGGACAGTGACACACCCAAGGTCACACAGCTAATGAATGATATGGAAGGAGGATGAGACTTGTCTGACCAGAACTAAGACCAATGTGTGGAAGTCAAAGGAAAGCAAATATCAATTCAATATAAAGAAAACGCTCCTAACAATGGTGGTAGAAGGAGAATGGGATGATCTACCTCGTTATACAACTATCTCCATATCCCCAGAGATATTCAAGTTGAAGCTACATGACCATTTGTCAGGGATATTGCAGAGGGATTCATGCTTTGTGTATGACCTCCGAGGTTCCTTTCTGGACTCAAGGAGGTCTCTGTGCTCAATATTTCAACATCTTTGGGACAATAGGGAGAGCCTCTTCTATCCCAGCCAGAGATGGCTCCAGTTGACACAAGGTCCCTCCCTGAGCTCAGGGTGAATGATGTCACTCATCCCCTGCCTTGGGACTCTGCCAGGCCACAGAGTCATTCTAGTAAGCAAAGACAGCAGGCAGGATGTGAGGGCCATTATTACACCCAGTGTTCCAGCAGGCTGAGCTCAGGACTCTTAGGACTCTTTCCCAGAGTCCCACATGCACTGAGCAGGGGCCAGAACAGCCACACTGGGCTCTGCCTTTATTAACCCTCTTCTGAAGCATTGTGCTCAGAACTGGGAGCCACAGTTAAAGGGAGACAGGATTAAACCATCTTTTTCTTTTGGTCTCCAGATAATTCATGTTCTTTGACTCCCTTCAAGAAGATAACAAGTGCCAGGTTTTTTAAAGTAAATGTTCAGTGACTGTAACAGTAACAGATAGCTTAAAAAAAAAAACAACTTTGAGGTACTAGTCTTCCTTAGCTACTCTGATCGATACAACGATCCAAGACAAATCCAAAGGACCCACGATAGAAAATGCCCTTCACCTCAAGAAAGGGAACTGGTGAACTCTGAGTACAAATTGAAGTATTTTTTTTTATACTTTATTTTTCTTGGGGTTTTTGTCTGTTTTCTTTTGCAACATGACCAATATTTTTGTGTTTTGCATGACTTCACATAAATAATAAATATCGAATTGTTTGCCTTCTCAGGGAGCAGGGAGGGGTGAGAGGAAGGAAGAGAATCTGGAACTTAACATTTTTTTTTAATTAATGTTAAAAATGTACAAGTAATTGGGAAAAATGTAAGAAATAAAAATGTTTTAAAGTGAAAAAAAGAAGATATCAAGTTTCTCAAGATGGAAAAAATTCAAATATGCCTTCTACATCACAACTTCTCAAGGGAGAAGGCCTAAGTCCTGTAACCACAGCGTCATAGGTGGGTTCGAATCCTGCCTCAGCCATTTACTAGCTGTATGACACTGGGCAAGTCACATAACCAGTCTGGGTCAATCTCTCACCTATAAAATCAGAGGGAAGGACTAAATAGACACTAAGGTCCCCTTCTAGCTCTAAACCTATAATCCTGTGACAGTGCTTTGGATACAATGTAGTAGTTCAGTCATTTTTCACTCATGTCTGTCTTCATGATCCCATTTGGGGTTTTCTTGGCAGAGACAGTGGAGTGGTTTGCTATTTCCTTCTCCAGTTCATTTTACGTGTGAGGAAACTGAGGCACACAGAGCAAAGTGACTTGCCCAAGGTCACACAGCTAGGAAGTATCTGAGGCTGGATTTGAACTCAGGAAGATGAGTGTTCCTAACTCCAGACCTGACATTCTATCCACTGCATCATTCAGCTGTCCTTTGGATACAGTATGTACCGGATAAATATTCATCACATAGAGCTATTCATCTATTCATTCAGCTATGTTCAGAACACTGTGTTAGGCACAGAGGTGTCTAAGAGAATGTTAGACAAGGCCTTGGTCTTGTAGGAGCTTGAAATTCAGTAAGGGAATTCAAACACAAATGCTGGTCCTAAGTTGTCTCCATCAGGATCTGCATTCTGAACTCCACATGTCAGAAGGGCTGATCTTGGATCCATGAAGATCCAGTTTCAAGTCCTGCCGAGTACATGTAATAGCTGCAAGCCTCTGGGACAGTGACTTAGATTCTCTCTAAGCCTAAACTACAGATGAGTCTTTGATGTGCATCTGTGAAGAAACTTTTCATATCAAGAGTTCCCTACACAAATTAAAAATCATACATAACTATGAGTACAATAATAGCTCTAATAGTTAATATCTGCTATGTGTTAGGCCCCGTGCTGAATGCTTCACAATTATTATCTGATTTGACCCCCCACAACAACCATGGGAAGTGGGTGCAGTTATTATCCTATAGATGAGAAAACTGAGGTGGCAGAGGTTAAGTCTTACCCAGGGTCACACAGTTAGTAAGTGTCTGAGGTGACATTTGAAGGAGTAGCCAGTACTCTATCCACAGTGCCCCCTAGCTACCCAAAAGAGAATTACAAGCTGAAGCACTACCAGAAGAATGAGACCAAGATGGTCAGCGAACTGGAATCTGTATCATGTGAGGAGAGGATGAAGGACCAGTGTTTAGTGTAGTTTGAAGAAGAGGAGACTTAGAGGGAAACAGGGACTTGAGCCTAAGAACTTTGGGAATTGCAGTGTTCCCAGCAGCATTAGACCTGCTTCCAGCCCAGTCCCTCCTCCCACCCCGTCACTGTTGAGGGCAGAAATCACTGTGAAGGTTCACCCCTCCCTCATCACCCCCAGCAGTAACTGGTGACCACCTACCACCAACAAACAGGTAAGTACAAGAGACCTAGAAGTAGCATCTTCCCTCCCCCCACCTACCCCCAAGCCACGTGCTCTTCCAGCCCAGATCTCTCAGCCATCATTTGGAAAAATGATTCTTGTGGAGAAGGGACCAGTCATTCTCACCAGCTGCTATTCACAAGGTATCCAGGCCAGCCTAGCCAAAGCAGCGAGGCTCTCTGAGAGAGAGATGAGACAAGAGGAGGCACATCCTGGGCCAGTTAAACTATCTCCTTGACCACCATCACCACACCCCTATACCCAGAGGGAGACAGCCAAGGACCAGAAACCCGAAAGCTTCAGCAAGAACAATGCTTCCAGGGGTGAGTAGGTGGTGCAGTGAATAGAGCAACGGCCCTAGAGTCAGGAGAACCTGAGTTCAAATCTGGCCTCAGACACTTAACATAAAGACTAGCTGTGTGACCTTGGGCAAGTCACTTAACCCCAATTGTCCTCCAAAAAAAAAAAAGAACAATGCTTCCAGCCCAGGCTCTCAGTTACCATCCTCTGTACAAACACATCCTATGAACTGCTCCTATGGCAGCTATGGCCACCAGCACTGAAGACCCAGAAAAGAAAGTTTTTATGATCAACATCCATGGCACTGTCCCGTGGTTCACCATCTGAAAGTGAGATGCTTTTATCAATATTATTCAAGAATATTACATTTATATTATATATAATGTATTATATATAAATAATATTAAAGGGCACTGGTACCTGTTTGGTGCTCATGGAACCTTTTCATTCCACCCCCCATCTGAATGTGAGCCCCTCAGATTGAAGCATACTGTGTTCTTTTTGTTTGTTTGTTTGTTTGTCTTTCCTTTCCTGTGGTTTTCCCCTTTTATTCTGATTCTTCTTTCACAACATGGCTAGCATGGAAATGTGTTTGAAATGTCTCTACGTGTATGACCTATAAGTGCCTACTGTGTGCCAGATGCTGTCCTAAGTGCTTTTAGTCCTTAGATCTTCACAACAACCCTGGAAGGTAGATGCTAGTATTATCTCTGTTTTACAGTTGAGGAAACTGAGGCAAAGAGAAATTAAGTGACTTACCCAGAGTCAAACAGCTAACACATTTCTGAGGTCACATTTGAATTCAGCTCTTACTGACTCCAGACCCACTTCACCATCTAGCTGTCTATGATTTTGGCAGTGAGAATGGGAATGTGGAGGTGGATGAAAAAGCAATTGAAAGAGTCCTTGGAGGGAAATAGGACACTTGAGTTCCAATTCTAGTCCTACCACTTCATTACCTTGGTTTCTGTGTCTTCATCTGTCTGAATGAGATAATTCCTGAAGTCTCTTCCAACTCTGACACTCTGTATTCAAAAATATTCTCACAACATAAAAAGCCTGTGTCTACTCTGGAAGATTTTCTCACTTCTCTTAAATGGTGACACCCAGCCAGGAAACCCGGGATGAAATAAATATGTATTCTAACCCCAGGGTACTGAGAACAAATCTGAATGTACAAGTGCAGCTCCTCCTCTGAGATGACTTTCCCAACCCCTATTCCCATAACCAAACCAGAGCAAGTCTGATACAACCTTTCAATGCTCTAGGGCTAGCCCTGAGGGTTTGGGGGTGGCTTACTTTCTAGTTATAAAACCCACAAACCCCCACTGGTATGTTTACCATCATAGTCATCAACATCAATTAGTCTGCCAGATGATATTAAGAAGGAACTTGATTTGAGTTAAATGGGTGGTGGGAGAGTTTACCAAGGTGGACAATACCAGGTGGAAATATAAAATTAAAATAATAGAATTAGGACTCAAAGGACTGAAGGCTACCTGAGTGAAGGCTAGAGGTAATTACAGGACAAAAGCTTGACCTAATTTCTCCTGAATGTAGGTGAAGATTGAAGTTAAAAAAGTAAGAGGTTTGGACTTATCACCTACCATATCCTTGGGGTATATGGGGTGGTCAGGCGGACTAGCACCTCCAGGGTGAGAGCTGCTGAGACCTTTTCAGGACTTCTCAGGACACCTTTGGTGTCCAACTGATCACCCAACTCTCACCTGTGCCTTCAAGAAGTTGCCACATCTTGGTAAACTGTTTTGGCAGACTTGGCTAAACCAGGTTGAAGGTAACCAATAGGTTTCAAACTGTTATTGAGTTGGAAGGGGGGGTGTCTGCCCCAAGCATGTGAAGACACCCCCAGTAGAATGCGCAGATGAGAACCATTTGTTCCAGTGGCCACGAAAGGGGTTGAAGCAAGTACTATAGAGAGCTTAGAGCTTGGTCAGACATGGAAGACACCAAGGTCATCCAGTGCATCTCCAGCCATCACCAGTTATCTTGACACTGGACTTTGATGACTCTGGAAGAGAGAGACTGATGATCTGGGCCAACTCTACCTCACTTAAATCCAACTGACTCTCAACTTAAGACATCACCCTGTGATGTCATTGGTCCTCTTTGAAAACAAAGGACAAACAACAACCAATTGAGATCATCTTACCTTTGTAAGGGAAGGTCCAAACGATGTCCGGTCACTCTGATCAGAGGAAAGCTACACCTAGGTTTAGAAGACCCTGTCAGCCCTCACTCAATGTCTTTGGTCATTGAGAAAGGCCACTGACAATTTTCTTGGTTACTACTAGCCTGACTAACAAATTAATCATGTGCAAACCATTGTCCCTCAGTTTAACTCTATTTCAAATGTAAGAAACATACAGTTCATAATCTCACTGAATAAGTTTTATTTAAAGGAGGAAAGTAAAAGACAAAGCCTTGAATGAGCAATCATAAATTTACTCATTTTTCCATCCTTAGTTTCTTAATTGGACCTTTGGGTCAGGGCCAGGTTCTGCACAATTTCTAGAAGGGATTGTGAGGCATTACTTGGCCCTGATCCATATTATTTAGGGTTTTGCCACTGCCTCCTCCTTTCTCAGGGACCTCAGAAGTGGCTTACATCAATGAGTTGTAAACTTATTACACCCTAAGAAGTCTGACCTTGTATCCAGGATAATTCCTGCCATCTGCCACCTAGCTTTACAGGTTCCCAACCCTGGTCTGGGGGTGAAAGGGACATAGCTGCTGTAGGCTTTACGTGTCTTTGCTTCCTCTTTGGTACATACTCATCTTGCTGGCTTTGAATACATAGCTGCAGACTCTGGTATTTCCTGGCTCTGCCATGATCTGTGATCCAGAAAGCTTCTATATGCTGATCTGGAAAGCCCAGATAGGGCTTTTCTGGCTGAACCCTTTCACTACCTAGCAGATTTTTCATTTCCTTCCTCTCTTCCCCTGCCCCTCCCCCACATCAAGAGACTCCTTCTCAAGAGGTTTAGCTAGAGGATTTGCTCTCTCTTCCTTCGATGTTCACTTATCTCATCTCTATCAGTTTTTCACTGGTCTTCCATTTTATAAAAGACCCATGGGGCATGACCAAGTTTCTTCAGTCAATCCTGACACTCTTCCCATGCATTTCAGTTCTCCCAGTGCTCATCAGATACATCTAAATGGATTGAGCCTTTTTACACTTAGTTGGCATGATTTGATTCCCTTGAGATGTCTTCTAGTGGAGTAGTTTGAGAGAAGAGCTGTGTTGTTCCTCTTCTAATCACATCTCCATCTTGGGCAATACCTGAGCATTCATTTGTCCCACAAATACAAATAAATCTCCAGAATCACATAGGAAGCCTTAAAGAGCTTTGGAAATCTGAGTTATTGTTCTTCACAAATGTAAATTCTATTGGAAATCAAAGGGATGCTCATCAATTGGAGAATGGTCAAACAAGCTGTGGTATATGATTGCAATGGAATATTATTATGCTGTAAGAAATGACAGGCAAAATTATTTCAGAAAAACCTGGACTTACATGAACTGATGCATACTGAATTGAACAGATCCAGGAGAACACTATACTTAAGAGCAATATTGTTCGATGAAGAACTGTGAATGACTTAGCCAATCACAGCAATGCAATGATCCAAGACAATCCCAAAGGACTAATGATGAAGCACACTATTTGCCTCCAGAGAAAGAACTGATAGTTTAAATACAGACTGAATCATGCTATTTTTCACTTTTTCTTTTATTCTTTTTGAGTCTTCTTGTACAAAATGACTGATATAGAAATGCTTTACATGATTGCACATGTGTAACTTATATCTGTTTACCATCTCAGAGAGATGGAAGAGGAGGGAGGGAGGGATAGAATTTAGAACTCAAAACTTTAAAAAATTGTTTAAACATGTAATTGGGGGGAAACAAAATATAAAAATAACAGATTCTAAGGATTTTCCCTAGTTTTATGAAGCAAAGAGACCAGGACCCTTCCCATCTTATGCTTCAAGCTTGATGATGCTAATGGTCTCAATGTATAGAAGGGCAGGTGACAAAAGAGGTAGGAAGCTCCTGTGGGATTTGTCAGGGAAGCAAGGTTGTGCAGCAGGAAAGTGCTAGACTTGGAATTCAAGGACTTGTGTTCAAACCCAGGCCCTGTGACTTCCTTCCTGGGCTGCTCCATTAAACTGAAGAACTAGAGTTTATCAAGAACATGACACAGTGTGCTGGCACATACATAGACACTGAACAGATGTTTGTGGACTGGACCACTGAGCCTGGGCAAGTTATGTGACCTCCCTGACCCTCAGTTTCCTCATCTGTAAAATGAAGGGGTTTGGATTCTAGGGATTTGGATGCTTTAACAGCATTTTAAAATGCGGTTTTGATGATCCCTGAGCCTATAAAGCCCCCTTCTGTGCTCCAAGTTTCTCTATATGTAAGATGAAGGGGTAGACTGGAGTGCCTCTGAGGTCCCTTCCAGCTTTAGCTCTATAATCCTGTGAAGTCACCTCCCCTGTCTGGATCTCAGTTTCCCCATATGTAAATTGAGGAGATGGACTAGATGGTCTTAAATCTGTGACCTGGGCAATGCTTAGCAGCTGGTAGAGCCACAAAGGCATGCCAGTCATTACCGTTTCCTCTGTATCAAACTGCCTTAAGCTCCTCTTATTTTCTGAAAAGAAAAACTGTTCCTATTCACAAAGCACAGCAGCACCCCCTGCCACTTCCTGCCCTTCCCCAGCTCCCAGGCAGGAGGAAAACCCAGAACATTCTCACCGCCCCAAATGTGCCAAGTGGGGGTTGCCATGAGCACAGAGCGGCACTTTATTTCATGTCATTTCCTGAAGTGTTCCGTTGCCATAGTAACAGAATGCTGGTTCTTGAGACTCTGAGGATGTGTCTCTGGGTTCAAGTACAGAAGAAGATGCTCTTTCTTGAGGTCTGCTAGAAGGGCAGGCTGGGACAGGGCAAGTTGACACAGTGAAGGAGAAGCCCTGGGAAAGGGTGAAGGAACACAATTAATCACTGACCAAGACTGTCCAGGTCAGTGGAGTCCACCAGGAAGGACCACACTAGGGATCAGGGCACCCCAGGCACACACACCAACCATCCCTAACCCTGCCTCGCCTCCCAAGGCCCCTAGGAGCAGAGATAACCTCAGACATAGCTACTCAGCCTCCATGCACACGATGGGGAGCACAGAGTAAGAAGGAGGTGTTGCTCACCCCAGCTAGGCCATACAGAAGCTTCTGTTTTAAATTAATTATTCTTGCTAACTAAGTGTGAAGCTATGTTGGGGGTAGGGGGATGTCACTGAAAGACTGCTTGTCTGTCAGTGCTCTCTAAATTTAGCACCCTGGGGCAAAGCCCCAGATGCCATGACCTAGTTACACTCTGCCACCAAGGTGTCATGGCTACCCAGCTTCCTTTTCACACACACATTCAGGAAGACACTGCTCTCCAAGGTGGATGTCAGTGCCAAGTGCTTAGGTCGAAAGAGGCAGTAATAATACTTAGCAGGATGACCAGGGGAAAGGAGAGGAGATGGATGCAAGAGGAATGTTAAGATCATCTTCAACTCTGGGCCACAGTTTCCTCATCAGCACAGTGTGGAGAATTTGGGAACGACTGACCTCATAGAGCTGTTGTATGGGAAGTGTCTGTGGAATCATATACCACCACAGAAATGTGATTTATCATTTTAATTATTATGTTATAACATCATAGATTTAGAGGTAAAAGGGGCATGGTACAATGAAGAGCACCCTGAAGAGATTGCCATTCTGAGGATCTGAGTTCAAAGAAAGAAGTAAGCAAGCACTTATTATGCACCTACTGTGTGCCAGACATGGTGCTAAGAACTTTACCAATATTATCTCATTCAATCCTTACAACAGCCCTGAGAGGTAGGTACTAGCATTATCCCAATTTATAGTTGAAGAAACTGAGGCAGACAAAGGTTAAGTGACTTAGTCAGGGTTACACAGCTAGAAAGTGACTGGATTTAAATTCAGATATATCTGATTTCAGATACATAATTCTATCCACGGTACCACCTACCTGCCCCAAATACCAGGTGTGCCACTTAATTCTCATGTGACCCTATACAAATCCTTTCACCTTTATGGATCTCAGTTTCCTTATTTGTTATGTGAAAGGGTATTGGCACTAGAGTTAGATGGAACCTCAGAAGCCATCTAAGACAACTGCCTCATTTTACAGATGAGGAAACTGAGGCTGGGGAGGTGAATTCACACAGGGAAAAAGTATCAGAGGTAAGGCTTGAATCCAGGCCCTCTAATTCTAGTCAGTGCCCTTTCCATTGTATCACACAACCTCCTGTTAGAAGACCTCCAACATTCCCTCCAGTTCTAAATCCTATGATTCCCATGACCTTGGAGGTCCCCAAATCCAACCTCCTCATTATATAGGTGAAGAAGACCATTGACATTAAGTGGCTTACCCAAAGCCATATAAGTGGCAAAAGCTAGATCTAGAACCTTAGATCTAGTAAAACCGTCAAAGTCTGCCCCCTTTCCTAAACTCATACAATCTTAAACAGAGAATGTCAGAGCCAAAAGGGACCTTAAAGGTCCACTAGAGCAGCAGTCCCCTTATTTTAGAGTTGTGGAAACTTCAGTCCAGAGGGGGAGAAAAGCGTTAACATGATATGAAACCAGGCCTCCCAACATCTGGTCCTCCCCAAACCCTCACAGACCCTGCACCAGTCACATACCAACATATAGAACATACGCAGACACACTCCTAGACACAAGCACCACCTACTATAGATGTGGAGACACATTCAAATATCCCCAGGTGTAGTATATGGCAGAAGCACATGTGTACACACCCTGTCTCCTCTACAGACCTCTCTCTAAGACATCAGCAAAGTATAATGGAGAGGGATCATGGAAGAAGAGTCAGGAAAGTTGGGTCTAAGCCCAGTTTCACCACTTTCAATTCAATTCAACAAGTGTTCCCTGTGCCAAGTGCTGGGAATACAAAGTTGAAAACAAATCCTCAACCCCTGCAGATTTTACTGGGAAGGATGCAATAGGTAGATAGGTAGGAAGATACATACATGCATACAAATTATACATAGATAGATGATAGATACACATATAGATGGTAGATAGATATAGAGATTAAAGAGATACATAGATGATACATTGATACATGCATGATAGATACATAGATATATACATACAGATACATAGATGCACACATATACAGACACATAGATGATAGATATAAATATATACATACAGATACATAGATACATGCAAACATAGATACATATATGGATGATAGATACATAGATATATACATACAGATACATGGATGGCATGCATACATAGATACATAGACACACATAGATGATAGATACATAGATGTATGCATACATAGATACATAGTAGATATATAGATATATACATACACATACACAGATACATGCATATATATAGATAAACACATAGATGATAGATTTATACACATAGATGATAAATACATATATATATATATATACAGATAGATAGATGATACATATATACACATAAGCAGATACATTGATACACATAGATGATAAATACATATATACATACACATAGATACATGCATGCATATATACACATAGATCATAGATATGTGTATATATATAGATACATGCATACATAGATACATATATACACAACTATAGACTACAGACACATAGATACGTGTATACATAGATACATATATACACATGGATGATAACTACATGTCTGCATGCATACATATATACACACATAGATGTATGTATTATGCATTTATGTCTGTATGTACAAGATCATGTGTAAAGGGAGAAGGTACTAATTAGAAAATGCTTCCCATTCAAGGGTAGTTTAGTCTTAAAGGAGGATTCCAAGCAATAAGGTGTATTCCAGGCAAGGGGAATAAACTATTCCAAAGTATGGAGGAGATGTGTATGCACTTCAATTAAGCAATTCAAAAAGCATTGAATAAACACCTTTTATTTGACAGGTATTAGGGATACAAAGACAAAAAAAAAAAACAGCAGTCCTGCTCCTTAAGGAGTTTACATTCTTCTGGAGATAGCAAATAGGACAGTTCGGATGGGAGGCAGAGTATATAAAAGGGTTCAGTGTGAAGTTCCCAGAAAGACAGGTTAGAGACAGAGTGTAAAGGGCTAAATCCCAGATTAAGGAGATTTTCTTTTTTTTGGAGAGGCACTAGGGAGCCAGTGATGTGACTAGAGTCTGTAATAGGATGGTGGCTATATGAATGGAACAAGAGAGGTGGAGGAACAAGATGTGCAGAGGCAGAACCGAGAATCCTTGACAGTTTCCCTTCTCTTTGCCTTAGTTTTCCCATTTATAAATTGGAGAGATTGGTTCAGATGACTTCTGAAATCCCCTCCCATTCTAAAAGTTTTGATTATGTGAGCAAATATATCCCTGTCCTACATACACATTTACCCATAGGAGATATCCATAAACACAGTGAATCATCTCTCTACCCCTCATTTATATTATCACGCCCAGCCACCTGGATTCAGAGAAAATTGCATTCTCAAAACACTGAAAGCTCTGGCAGATCTTTCTGAAAAGATCAGCCTGCACTGAGGCCGTTTATCCAAGAGCAACCATTCAAGGTCACCAAATAAGATATAGAACTGACTTTGATTTTACAACACAAAAATAAAAATGTATGTTATGTCCTTTAAAAAGAATGATACTGGGGGCGGCTAGGTGGCACAGTGAATAGAGCACCGGCCCTGGAGTCAGGAGGACCTGAGTTTGAATCCGGCCTGACACTTAACGCACACACAAACAAAAACCTAGCTGTGTGATCTTGGGCAAGTTACTTAACCCCAATTGCCCTCCAAAAAGCAAAAAAAAAAAAAAAAATGATACTGGGGCAGTTAAAGAGGTACAATGGATAAAGGACCAACCCTGGAGTCAGGAGGACCTGAGCTCAAATTTGATCTCTGACACTTAATAGCTGTGTGATCCTAGGCAAGTCACTTAACCCTGACTGCCTCCCAAAAAATAAAATAAAAAATAAAAAGAATGCTACTAACCCACTCCTAGGCTCCTTACCAAGGGGACAGTTGGTACAATGGAAAGAGCAATGGGAAACCAGACTAATTCTGGCTCCATCACTTACTAGCTAGGAAACCTTAGAACCACAAGTTTGGAGGAAGTTTAGAAATCACCTAATCTAACCCTTTCATTTAATAGAAATGGAGCCCCAAAGAGAAGGAAAGGAAGGAAGGGAGGGAGGGAGGAAGGAAGGGAGGGAGGAAGGGAGGGAGGAAGGGAGGAAGGAAAGAGAGGGAGAGAAAGGAAAAGAAAGAAGGGAGGGAGAGAGAGAAAGAAGGAAGGAGGGAGGACATAAAAAGGAGACAAAAAGGTAGGGTTGGCTATTGGGAAGAGAAAGGATTAGCTAATACAGTTAGATTAATTTGGAACTTGTTAAATAAACAAGTCCAAAGAGTAATGATTAATGGACATGGAGGAAATTATCTGGTGAAATACTCTAGTATTTTAATCAACAGTTCAGATATGCTTGTCACATTGGAGTATAACATAAAGCTGAGAAAGATCACCAACACTTTAGTTGACATTCACAAATAAAGACATTGAACAATGATCTCACTAAGCTGTAAGGAAGAACCTAAAACAATGAAATGAGACTTGATAACGTTAGATATAAAATCCTAAATTTGGATTCAAAAAAATCAACCATTCAAGTACAGGGCAGGGGAGGTGAGAATCTAGAAGAAAGTTCCTGTGAAAAAGGTCAGGGGGGTCTAAGTAGACTCCAAGCTTAATATGATTTAATAGCATAACAAGGCATTTCCTGACAAAACCTAACACTGCAATAATAAAAAGAAAACACAGTACTCAGAATGAAGGTTGGGAAAGGGCGGGGGGGGGGGGGCAGTAGGAGAAAATAAGCATTTATTAAGTACCTATTGTGTGCCAGGCACTTTTACAAATGTTATTTCATTTTAAGCTCACAACAACCATAAAAGGGAACTGCTATTATGATTCTCATTTGACTTTTACTTGTTGTACTGAGGTCAGCAAAGTTAAGTCATTTGCCCAGGGTCACAGAGCTAAGGCAGAACTTGAACTCAGGACTATCTGACTCTGGGCCCAACACTTTATCCACTGTGGTGATACCAGCAGCTTCTACCCTGTTCAGACTGTCACATCTGGAGGATTATATTCATTGCTGGTGTCATATTTTAGCAAGGTCATTGACAACTTAGAAAGAATTTGTCCAAAGTAGAGTCTAAAGCGTAGGCTTAGAATAGCAAGGAGAATGGAGACTATGGTATCCAAATACAGACTAAAGGAACTGAGCATGTTAAGCCTAGAGTAGAGAAGGCCCAGGAGGAAAATGATAGGTGAAAAGCTGCCATGTAGAAGAAGGATGAGCAGTTGGTAGCAAAATGGATTGAGTGCTGGGCCTGGAGTTAGGAAAATCTGAGTTCAAATCAGACCTCGTACACTTAGTAGCTGAGTGACCCCGGGCAAGTCACTTAACCCTGTTTGCCTCAGTTTCCTCACCTGTACAATGAGCTGGAGAAAGAAATGGCAAACTACCCCAGTATCTTTGCCAAGAAAACCCCAAATGGGGTCACAAAGAGTTAGACACGACTGAAACTAATGATAACAATAAGGAGGAATTTTCAGACTGGCTCTGCTCAGCTATAGATAGCAAAGCTGGGAGCAAGAGGGAAGGTGCAGGAGAGGTAGAGTTAAGCTTGATTTCAGGAAGGACCTTGCTATCCTCAAGTGGAAGGGGCTTCCTTTAAGGTAGTGAGTTCCTGATCACTGGAGGTCTTCAAGAAATGGCTGAATGACAATCTTCAGGGAATGTTGCAGAGAGGATAGATTCCTCTTAGGACTTAGGTTTGACTGGTTGGTCCCTAAGGTTCCTTTCAGTTCTAAGAAGTCTCTGGTGCTTAAATGAAGAAATAATATGTGCCTTTAATCTCTCTAAAGCATTATATGAAAAGAATGGCCATTTTCCCCCTCAGTTTGCCTCTCATCTAACCACAGCTGGCTTTCAAGGTTCAGAATAAGATGCTTGTCGCTGGAGGATTTGATTGCAGACAATTCTCATCACAATGAATTCAAAGCAGTCTGTGGATGTGACCAATCAGTCACCCTAGACAGATCTCAGATCTCTCCTGACTCCCTGTCTACACCTCTCCAAAAGCACTTAGCTAACACTAGTTTGTGAAAACTTGGGTAGCTGGCTTCTCCCCCATCTACCAGGTCCATAAGGCACCATGCTGGATCAGTAACATGATGGCCTCATGAGTCAGGAGGACTGGAGGTAGAACTCCTCCTCAGACACTTACTTCATCTATGATGTGGGGATAATAAAAGCACCTACTTCACAGAGTTTCTGTGAGGACCAAATCAGATTTTACATGCACACACACATATACATATACACATACACATATACATACATAGTTCGGATGGTTATACATATATATGTATATATGGTTACATAGATAGGTAGATACATATGGTTATATAGAACCTTAGATCAGATCTAGAAAAGGCCTTTAGAACTCAAAATACGAGGGGCAGCTAGGTGGCACAGTGAGTAGAGCGTCGGCCCTGGAGTCAGAAGGACCTGAGTTCAGATCTAGCCTCAGACACTTTATGCACACACAAACAAAAACCTAGCCATGTGACCTTGGGCAAGTTACTTAACCCCAATTGCCCTCCAAAAAGCAAAAACAAAAACAAACAAACAAAAAAAGAACTCAAAATACGTATGCTAAAAAGGGCCTTAGAACATGGAACATCAGAACTGGGAGCAATCTTAGAACTGGAGGGAACCTTAGAACACAGAACATCAGAGCTGAAAGGGATCTTAGAACAGAGAACAGAAGAACTGAAAGACATTAAGACAAAACGTTAGAACTGGACAACTTAGAAAACAGTATTAGAGCAAGACAGGATCTTAGAACATAGAATGTCAAACACCATAGATTTTCCAAGCTAGGAGTCAGAGCTTGAAGAGGCTGCAGAATCTAGAACATTAGAACTAGAAGGAACCTTAGAGCAGAGACAATCAGAATGAGAAAAGATTTCATGACATAGAATATTAGAACACAGAATGTTAGCACTACAAGGTGCATTAAAGACAATATAGTCTCTTTTCTTTTTTTTAACAGATGAAGAAATTGAGGCTTAGAAAGGCAAAGTGGTTTTTCTAAGAGGGAAGAAAATGTGCAGGCATGAAGATGATTGTGAGTCTCTTGTCTCTGCAGAACCATGAGAAAACTGGCCTGGCAGAAGGTACATGTTAGGGAGCAGTAGATGAAGTTGGTAGAGCCATCTGATGAAGGGCCTTAAAAGTCAAGTAAGGGAGACTGAGATACAAGGTGGCTGGCAAAAGTGAACCATTGTAGTTTCATGTGCAGGGAAGGGAAGCTGAGGAAAGAATCTAGAGGAGAATCTGATCAGCCCAATCTTAGCCAAGCAGAGTCAGGGGTGATGACAAGATATCCAAAAGGAGCTATCCAGCATGCAGTAAAGGAGGAAAGACCAGGGCAGATCCAGTATCCAGCATCCCTGTGAAGTTACTCAAATTTTCATTTCCCAGAAGGTGCCATCAACAGCCATTCACATCTCTCCTGGTAGTAGGGCCTGACCACAGGATCATAGGACTTGACCTGGTAAAAACTATCCAGTTTCACCCCTTTCATCCTACAGGTAAGGAAACTGAGATCCAAAGAGGGGAAGTGACTAGCAGCTAGTTTAGTATTCCCCAGATAATAAGCACAGTATTGGAACCCTGGTCCTCTGCCTCCTTGAATTGTCTATACTGATGTTTGGGACCATCAAGTCATTTCAACTCTATTATGTATCAGTTGTTCCAACCTGGGCTGACACAGTTTTCCTGGGTCTTTTTCCTCATTTGCAAATGAGGAGAGGGGACTAGAAGATCATCTAACAACCTTTCCAACTCTTGATTCTGTGACCTACCACCCCTTCCACAGGTAAATCTGCTTTTGGCTCATCCTCAGGACCTGAATCCATCTTAAACCTAATGTGAAGACCCATGTCTCCTAAGAGAGCTCATCAGCGAACTCAGGGAAGGTCTTGGAACCCCAGGACTAAACTAGACATTGATGCCCCAGCAGTGTGATCCTGAAATTCCAGCTTCATTATAGATGCCAACCTTGTAAGTATTCTTGTGAGTCCTGAGAGGACTATACCTCTCCACCCACCCCACACCCACCCCAGATTAGCTTGGGACCCTGAGTTTAGAATCAAAGATGTCACTTTGATGTAGTAGGAGACTGGATATGGAATCAGAGAACCTCAATTCCAGCCTTGATTCTTACTACCTGACCTCATTAAGCAAATTACTTAACCTCCATGGGCCCCAATTTCTTTTTCCTAAAATAATGAAGTTTGGCTAGATGACCTAGAAGGTCCCTTCTAGAACAAATGGTTTAATCCTAAAGCCCTTCCTGAAAGCACAGAGTCCTCCATTAGATTGGGAGTTCTCCAAAATCAGGAACCATTCTTCTTCTTCTACATAAACTGTGCCCATCTCCATCACACAGACCCAAAGGGGAGCTTTGCAAAGAAAGGACATTCAGGCTAGAACTAAGGGACAGACATCGGACTGGGATACCCACCTCCCACCCCTAGTCTACCTGATTCTGGGCTGATGGGCCCCTGAGTGGGTAGAGTGGCAGGTCCTGGTATAATGCCAGCTCTTCTGCCTGCCTGATCAATCTCCCAGCTGTGGCTCTACCTCCCCACCAAGGAGGCCCCACGACCTTGTCCTGAACCCAAGAACCCTGTGCTCTCTTCCCCCTCCCCTTGCTTTCTACTGTGCTGGCACGAAACAAAGTGAGGCCGCGTATTCCCTCCCACCCTCCACTACTACCAGGGAAATCACTCCCATATAGATGTTTAGCGATCATGAGTGGGGGGGAGGGGAGGCTCTGCGGGAGGAAGGGGAAATCCCCCTGTGAGGGAGGTCAAGGATGCTGCAGGAGAGAATGTAGAGATCAAAAAAGTGAGACCCCTCGAGAAGTCAAACGGAGATCCCAAGAAGAGCAGGGAAGGTACCCCCAGGTTTTAAAATGAGATCTAATCTTCCCCTTGAGGGGCTTGGGGGAAAGTGGAGGGGTCCAGTGTCCTGCGTGAAACAGAGCCCGGTGCACTGGCTAGGGTGGGAGGGAACCAAGGAAAGAGAGAAGGGGGAGGGAGCGCCAGAGCTAGCGGTCCCGCCCGCTGATGCAGGCAGCCTGGGGAGGTGGAGCAGCCGAGTCAGGAGGAGTCCCAACTACCGCCGCCGCCGCCGCAGCCTAGCTCAGTGATTACCCCACTGGCCGTCAGCTCCACAGACGCCTTGCCTCGTCTCGCCTCCCCGCCGCCGCAGTGTTGGTGACTGATGAGAAGAGTGCAGGGCTCCCCCCTCCCCTGACCCAGTCTCGGGACGAAAGCAGCTGTCAGTGCGCCGCCCCCCTCCCGTCGCCTTTCCTAGGCGGGAGGGTGGCCGGAGCTCACTCGCTTCTCTCCTCCTCTCGGCCCCAGCAGAAGCCGTCGTTCTGCCAGGCACCACCGGGCATCTACGCTGCCAGCGAGGCAGCTCGGGAGTCAGCTTCAGCGTATATACGGGCATCCGCAGACTGGGCCTCGCCAGGCGTCTCTGACTCTGCCCCCCGGCCCCTCGGGGCACCTCGGGGCCAGCTCTCCTGGGCAGGGCGGCCCTGAGCCGCTCCTCGCCAACAGCCGCCGCCACAATGCTGCCTTGGAGACGGAGCAAGTTCGTGTTGGTGGAGGATGAGACCAAGCGCAAGGGGAAAAGCCTGAGCCCCCGGCTTGCCTACACATCGCTGCTCTCCACCTTCCTGCGCTCCTGCCCGGACCTGCTGCCCGATTGGCCCCTGGAACGCCTGGGTCGGGTCTTCCGCAGCAGACGCCAAAAAGTGGAGCTCAACAAGGAAGACCCCACTTACACCGTGTGGTACCTGGGCAACGCCGTCACCCTGCACGCTAAGGGCGACGGCTGCACAGATGACGCCGTGGGCAAGATCTGGGCGCGCAGCGGGCCGGCTGGGGGCACCAAAATGAAGCTGACGTTGGGACCCCACGGCATCCGCATGCAACCCTGCGAGCGCACGGGGGGCTCGGGGACGCGGCGCCCAGCGCACGCCTACCTGCTGCCGCGCATCACCTACTGTGCCGCTGACCGCCGCCACCCGCGCGTTTTCGCCTGGGTGTACCGCCACCAAGCGCGCCACAAGGCCGTGGTTCTGCGCTGCCACGCAGTGCTGCTGGCGCGGGCGCACAAGGCGCGGGCCCTGGCGCGCCTGCTGCGCCAGACAGCGCTGGCCGCCTTCACCGACTTCAAGCGGCTGCAGAGGCAGAGCGACGCGCGCCACGTGCGCCAGCAGCACCTCCGGGCGACCGCGGGCGCCGCCGCGGCCTCGGTGCCCCGGGCGCCCCTGCGCCGCCTTCTCAACGCCAAGTGCGCCTACCGGCCGCCGCCCGCGGAGCGCGGCCGCGGTGCGCCCCGCCTCAGCAGCATCCAGGAGGAAGATGAGGAGCAGGACGAGCAGGAGGAGGGGGCCACTGGGAAGGAACAGGAAAAGCAAGATCGGGAGCGAAGCGTAGAGCGCCGTGAGGCCCAGGGCCCGCAGCGCGAGCGCCCAGAGGTGCTGAGCTTGGCCCGGGAGCTGAGGACGTGCAGTCTGAGGGGCTCCGCAGCCGCCACTCCCCGGGCCCCACCCCCGACCCCTCCCCACAAGGGCTGCCTGCCGGCCCTAAAACGCCCAGTCTTGGATTCTGCTGCTCGGCAGCCCCTTCCCAGCCCCCTACCCTCCCACCAGGCCCTGTGTGTTGTAGGGGGATGGTAGTTGGTGCGTGGTGGCTAGCAAGGTCCCTCTCAGATAGCCCTTGCACTCCAACACTTCCCCAACTCAGGATCTCCTTCCTTCCCTTTCTCTGGCCCTCTCTGAAAGAACCTCTCCCCTTGCCAACAGACCCCAGGCCCTTCCCTTCCCCACACCTAGCCATCATGAGAAGGGATGGAGAGTTTCCAGAGGCCTGAGATGGCTTATCCCTGGTCCCAGGCAATGGATATGTGGCTGCAAAAGGGAGGGTTTGAACTCTGTTCTAGAAATCCTCCTCCTCCTTCCCCTAGGGACCCTGGGGGTGCTTAACATGAGAATAGTACTGTGAACTAGAAGAACTGGAAGGGGACGACTGGCCCCCTCACTTCTCTGCTCAGGACTTGCCTCCAAGATGACTCAGCACCCCAAGACTGGGAAGGGTCCCCACCCCATCAACTCTCCAAATGTCCTGGAATACTCTTCTCTCTTTACTTTTCACCCTTCTTGGGCCTGCTGCTAGAGGACAGACTGTACAGAAAACCAGGTCTATTGCAGTGGCACCTTCATCTGGCCCAGCAGCCTCTTGCCATCCCCACAGGACTGCTGACCCCCCCTCCCAGGATCCTCTTCAGGTGTAGGTGGATCTATTTAGGAGCCCCAGCCCCAATCCAGCCTCCTTGGATGGGGCCCTGCAGGAGGTAAGGTGACCAGAGGGCAGGTGCTCTGGGCACTGACATTGCTGGGGGCAGAGTCCCTAAATCAAAGACTGCCCCAAAGGGAGGGTCGTACAGTAACCTTCTCTCCACTGAGGACAAATGAATGGGTATGTTAACCCAACAAGGGGATGGGCAATTAACTAAGGCCTCTCTACTTGCTGAGGTCACAGAAAGCCCAAAGATCAAGATGTCACCAACTGATCACTGATAAATAAAGTGGATTTGACTTTTCAGCACTGTCAAGCTCCTCAGTGGTCTTTGTGCAAAGCGCCAGTTTGTTTAAGCAGAATCAAATTTAGAACCAGAAAAATAATCTTAGAGCTTGTTCAATAGGCTGAGCATCGTGAGTAGAGTGATAGACCTGGAATCAGAAGGCCCAGGTTCAAGTCTCACTTCAGACACTGACTGGCTGTGTGATCATGGGCAATTCACCTCTCCTGGGGGTCAGTTTCCTTGTCTATAGCATGGGATTAATAACACCTGCAGTATCCCCAGTGCCTGGCATACACTTATGACATTATTGTCCATTCACTGGGTGCCTGTGAGGCTCAAATGGGATGATGTACATCAGGCACTGATCATGAAGAGCCCACTCTGGGCTAGGCACTGTGCTGTGCTGGGGGGAGGGGTCTGCACTCTGCAAACCTTAAAGGACTCTATAAATGTAAGTTATTAGGATCATAGACTTAAAGGCTGGAAGAGTCACCTAGTCCAACTCCCTTATCTTACAGGTGAGGAAACTGATACCCCAAGAGGTGAAACACCTTAGCCATGATCATACAGTAGAAGCATTGGGATTTTAACACTAGTTCTCTGATTCCAAGTCTTTCCACAACTCAGCACTCCATCAACCTGCTTCTTTGGCTAGAGGTGATGGGGTTCATTCAAAGCTCTGGAAGATAAAGGAAGATGCCAGGATATGCAGCTGGGCCTACCCCTTCTGGGGAAGGAGTTGTCATTTTGCCCTGTATACTGAATAGCAGGCAAGGTCCAGGCATGGGACAATCAGATACGTCCTTCTGGGAAAGTGACTGTTCATGGACCTGCAGGGGACCACAAACAAGGGGTATGATTATGTCTTTCTGTCTCTGCCCTCAAGGATAAGCCATCTGCAAGAATGTTCATATAGATGCAGTTCTGCTTAGGTAGGGTCAGGGGTGGGGGGTGGGGATACCTGCTAAGCTAGTCTGTCTGAAGACCAGTGCCTGCGTGTACCTCTGGGTGTCTATCCACAGTGTTTCCAAAGGGATCCAGGAGTGGGAGGAAAACAGGTTGGCAAAGGAGCTGAGGACATTTGAGTTCTCATTCAAGAGAAGTTATGAAAATGTGGCCAAGCCTTTCCCGACACTGCAATCCTGAGATCCAGTATTTTCTCCGTCGTATTTTCTAGCTGGAATCTGAGCCTGGAGTAGTTAGTACCCAGAGGAACACCATCTGCAGACTCCAGTGAGCAGACTTCTCCCAGTGGCTCACCCAGGCATGTGCAGATCCCCAGAGAAGAGATAAATGAGTGGTGCTGCAAGCCGAGAATCATTAGCTGTGTCACTCCCGCCCTGCAATGGGCCGGGTCAGGCCCAAGGCTTTGGGAGGGGAGTATGCCAGGCAGCCAGGCAGGCAGCCGAACACATGGAGAGAGCGGACTCGTTGCTTTGCCCCCTTGAGCATTGTTAGGGGATAGTCTGAGGTTAGGCCTGTTTTGCAGATGGAGAAGGTGTTAGCCCATCATCTGCACCTAGCACCTAAAAAGACATGAGAAGCTTGGTTTCCATGTTGTTATGTATGGCCTGTACCCAGACAGCTTCCTTCTCAGCCAGGTGCCTCAATATTCCCTTCTTCTGGTCTAAAACAGAGAATGTCAGCTGGGAGAGACCTCAGCTTCCTCCTCCTCCTCCTCAGAACCTCTAAGATTTTCTTCTGACTCCAGATCCTGTGGATACAGAATGTCAGAGCTGGGAGGGCCCTTAGAACACAGAACATCAGAGCTGGGAAAGGCCTTACTTAGAACAGAAAATGTCAGAGCTGGAAGGGGCCTTAGAACACAGACTGTCAGAGCTGGGAGGGCCCTTAGAACACAGGATGTCAGAGCTACAAGAGGTCTTAGAACACAGAATATCAGATCTAGGAGGGGCCTTAAAACATTGATGGCAGAGTTCAAGAGGTCTCCATTTCCTCTTCTGTAAAATTAGAGGCTTTTCATTGTTTTGGTTTTTTTTAATAAGAGAGTTAGACTAGATTTTTAAGATCCCCTTTCCAGCTCTTGGTCCTACAAATGTTAGCCCAGAACATAGAGTCTTTGAGCTGTAAGAACCTTAAAGATCATTTTTTCCAATCCTCTAGTGTTATAGATAAGAAACAACTTGAGTTCCATACAAGGGGATTGTACTAACGGTCACACAGAGATTTCGTGACTGATTCAGAACTAGAACTCAGGCATTCTGACTCCCAGTGCTTTGCCTTACCCCTCCCTTGTGACAACAGGTTGGCAGAAGTGTAACAGAGACAGCATTGGATCCCTTAGAACCATGAATAGCTACTTTTCTATGTGCCTCAACTAACTTATATGAAAAATGGGACACTATGCTTTCACTTCTGCCCCAAAGGGTTGTTATGAAGACAGTAAACTTTGAAGTGCTATAGAAATGTGAGCACCTATTGTTTGCACTCTTTGGCTCACCCTGAGTCCTTACAGGGTATGGATCCCCTCTAAACCGAATTCCTGGGCCCAGGTCCCACTGAGTGGCAGGCCCAAATTCACTCCTCCAAAGTGAGAGAAGCCCCACAGCAGACCAGTCTCCCTTTCCAAAACCATACAGGGTAAACAAGGGATGAAAACAAGCATTTATTAAGAGCCTACTACGTGGTAAGTACTGTGTAAGCACTTTACCAATACTTCATTTGATTCTCATAACCCTTATCCCCATTTTCCAGTTGACGAAACTGAGACAAAGTGTCACATAGCTAGTGTCTGAGGTGGGATTTGAACTTGGGTCTTCCTGACTCCAGGACCAGTGCTCTATCCACTGTGTGACCTAACTGCTTCATAGGAGCATAGGATTTTAAGGTTGAGTGACTACCATTTTACAGATTTAAGAAAATAAAGCTCAGGGGAGCAGCTAGGTGGCACAATGAATAGAGCACCGCCCTGAAGTCAGGAGGACCTGGGTTCAAGTCCAGCCCCAGACACAACACGAAAATTAGCTGTGTGACCTTGGGCAAGTCACTTAACCCCAATTGACCTCCAAAGAGCAAAACAAAAAAAAAAAAAGAAAAGAAAAGAAAAGGAAGCTCAGAGAGTTAAGTAGTTTGTATCCACACAGACAGTAACTAGCAGAGTCAGAATTCAAACCCAGGTCCTCTGATGCCATCCATAGTCATACTATGCCATAGTATCTCTGTGCTGAGCCACTGAGTGAAGTCCCACAGGCTCAGATGATTGCTGCCGCCACCTCTTCTGTCTTTGCTGTGCTTAGCAAGTCCCATTGACCAGGGGCCTGAGAAAAATGGAATGCTGTCCAATGGGGATCATTGAGGAGAGTCTGTTTTCAGTTGATCAAGGAACCTAAGAGACAGGGTCCTATCCAAGAGTTAAATCTCCCCCAATTCCAGACCCATATTCAGAGGCACTTGGATAAGTGGATGTGTGCTCCACATCTGCCCACAGCTGTTGAAACAGATACCCCAAGAAAAGGAATTTGTCAGTGGCTCTGAAATGCTCTTCTGGGGATCAACCGATAAACATTTATTAAGCACCGACTGTGTATATGTCATCGGGCTAGTATATAAACCAAGTATACAATGCCAAGTGTACAAACATAAATGACAACCTCTGACCTTAAGGAGCTAACACAATAAAAGAGGTTGAGGTTCAAAGTGACTCTCCTGGGCAGGGATGTCCTCTGGAATCATAGAATCTCAGGGTTCAAAAGTCCTCAAAGGTCATCTAGGGCAAGTCACATGTGCACCTAAATCCCTTCTGTAACATTCTGAACAAACTGACATCTAATCTTTGCTAGAAACCCTTTAGTAATAGGAAACTTGGGACTTTGATCATTACAAAGATTTTCTTTGTATAGAAGAAAAATCAGCAACTACCACCTTTGTTCCTAATTTTTTT
Organism: Gymnobelideus leadbeateri; assembly: GCA_011680675.1. Lineage (NCBI taxonomy): Eukaryota > Metazoa > Chordata > Mammalia > Diprotodontia > Petauridae > Gymnobelideus > Gymnobelideus leadbeateri. The sequence goes on along the minus strand of WOXC01001923.1, from coordinate 19,412 downwards.
ATAAGCAATTGGGGTTAAGTAACTTGCTCAAGGTTACACGGCTAGTTATTATTTATGTATGGGTGCTCATTTTCTGAGGCCGGATTCGATCCCGGGTCATCCCAACTCCGAGGCCGGTGCTCTTACTGCGCCACCTAGCCTCCCCGTTCCTAATCTTTCTAAGGGCTATAGATTTAAAGCCGTCAGGAAGCTTAGAGGTCAACACTGTCCATTTAAAGATGAGGAAACTAAGGCTGATAAAGATTTAAGTAACACCGAGGGTCGCCCAGCTAGTATTTGAGCCAGAATTTGAACTCAGATCTTCTTGACTCCAAGCCTACTACTATACTCAACGTGCTCTCTAGCTATGTTTCTTTCCTTTTAGGCCAGTGTAAATGTGCAATCCCTCTTCTATGTGACAGTCAGTTTTGTATCCTAGACTACATGTGGGCATCATTCCCTGTCCCTTATTGGAACACCAAGTCACATCTCTGCTCCCCTTCCAAGGGGATGAAGGAGAGAATTAGGGGCCCCACACAGGCTTGAGGAGGAGGGATAACAATGGTACCAAAGTACCTTTCCATAGGTTTGGTAAACACTTTTCTCAACCTTAGAAGGTAGATAATCCCCTTTTAACAGATGAAGAAATATATTCAAACACTAGCCTAAGATCACATAGCTAGTAAGTGGCAGAATTAGTATCCTGACCCACATCTTCTGACTTTGACTCCAAATGCAGAGGAATGGTAGCTCAGCTTTCTAGAACTTTCTAAAGAGTCCTCAAATTCAGGTCTTGCCAATGCCTCTTAACCCCTGGATAGAGGAAATGAACAAATGTAGGGACTATATGAAAGGAATTGGGTTTTCATCTTCCTGAAGATGAGGAGACTAGGAACAGAAGGTAAGGATTTATGATTTAATAAAACCTTGGTCTGGAAGAAAATTATTTAAACGAAGGAGACCAAGAGTTCTCCACCTTCAAAGGAAAAATAGAGATTGTAAGAACCAGGATTTAAAACAGACATCACAGAATCTGAGTTGGAAGGGACCACAACAACTACTGAATCCAGTACATACCTGAACAGGAATCCCCTCTACAAATTCTTTCACAAGTGGTCAGCCTTCCCCTGGAGTCTTTTAGTGATGGTGAACTCACTTCTTTCTAAGGTAACCCATTCTACATTGAGACAGCTCTATTTCGAAAATTTTCCTCATGTCGAAACTAAATCTGCTTCTTTGTAATGTCTATCCATTGCTTCTTGTTCTGTTCTCTGAAGCCAGATGAAACAAATTTCATATATTTCTCACATAACAGCCCTTTGGATGAATGTATAGATGGATAGATAGATGGATGGATGTGCAGATGGACAGACGGATGGATGGATGGATGGATGGATGGATGGATGGATGGATGGAAGGATGTGTGGATGGAAACACATTTATGAAGCACTTACCATGTACCAAGCACTATTCTAAGTGTTGAGGATGTAAATATAAAAGCAAAGACAGTTTTTCCTCAAGGAGTTTACATTCTAACCAGAAGAGATAAAGAGCCAAGAAGAAGCACTATGGTCAGAAAATTTACAGCAATGTTAGGGAAGGCTATAGGGGAGTGGACTGATAGGAAATTGTAAAGTAACCTTCCTAAGATGTCTTTGCTTCAGGCTAAATAACACCCATTCCTCCAACCCACCATGGTATAGCCTAAACTATTACAACAGCTTCCTAACTGGTCTCCCCACATTAAATCTCACTCTAGTCCATTCTCTACTCTGCTGCCAAAATCATAGTCCTAAAACAGAGATCTGATCGTGTTACTCCCTCCATTCAACAGACTCTAGTGGTTCCCTATAACTTCTAGGACCAAATATAGTCTCCTTTGTTTGGTATCTAGAGACCTTCACAATCTGGCTCCAACCAACCTGACTTGGACCCACCTTATCATTCATTTTATTCCCTCTTATGTCTTCTTAGGTCTAGTCAAACTGACTTTCTTGCTGTCCCTTCCAGCATTTCATCTTTTTTCTCAAGCCTCTACCCTGGCAATCTCCCTGGAATGTACTCTCTCTCCTCCCATCTTCCACTTAAGACTTCCCAGCTTCCTTCAAAACCGCGCTCCAGGCATCACCTTCTACATGAGGCCTTTCCAGATCACCCCAGCTGCCAGTGCTCCCTGTCCCCCGCCACCACCCAACACACACATGAAGTTCTCTTGTGTTGGTTTTGTATCTTTTGTTAGGCAAGCATGTTCTCCCTCCTCTCTGTCTTTCTTCCTCTCTCTCCTCCCCTCTCTCTCTTTCTTCCTCTCTCTCTTCAACTTCTTCTTCTTTTCTCTGTCTCTCTGTCTCTCTGTCTCTCTGTCTCTGTCTCTGTTTCTGTCTCTGTCTCTCTCTCTCTCTCTCTCTCTCTCTCTCTCTCTCTCTCTCTCCCTTCTCTGTCTCTCTCTGTCTCTCCCTGCCTCTCTGTCTCTGTCTCTGTCTCTGTCTCTCTCTCCCCTCTCTGTCTCTCTCTGTCTCTATCTCTCTGTTTCGCTCTGTCTCTGTCTCTCTCTGTCTCTGTCTCTCTGTCTATGTCTCTGTCTCTCTCTCCCCTTCTCTGTCTCTCTCTGTCTCTGTCTCTGTCTCTGTCTCTGTCTCTGTCTCTCTCTCTCCCCCCTCTCTGTCTCTCTCTCTGTCTCTCTCTCTGTCTCTCTCTCTCTGTCTCTCTCTCTCTGTCTCTCTCTCTCTGTCTCTCTCTCTCTCTCTCTCTCTCTCTCTCTCTCTCTGTCTCTCTTTCTCTCTGTCTCTCTCTCTGTCTCTCTCTTTCTCTCTGTCTCTCTCTCTGTCTCTGTCTCTCTCTCTCTCGCTCTGTCTCTCTCTCTCGCTCTGTCTCTCTCTCTCTCTCTCTCCCCCCCTCCCCCTCCCACTCTTTCTCTCCTTCATAAGCTTCTAAAGGTCAAGGACTCTCATTTACACAAGTGCATCCCCAGAACCTGGTCCATAGAGGCACTCAGTAAATACTAATCGATTGCTGACTTGATCAATGACCTCCACTCTGCTCACCTTGTTGCCCTCCTCTGAATGCCTTACAGTTTGTCAGTGCTCTTTCTAAAAGATGATGCCCAGGGTTGCACACAAGATGCCAGTTGCATTCTGCCAAGGGCCCCAGCACTCCATCCTTGCCTTCATTCTGGACACTCCATCCCCCAATGTGGCATCCCCAGAACAACTTTCTAGAAGGGGAAGCTGGGACATTTCAGACAGCTTGCGGAGGAGGGCCAAAGGCTGGACTTGCTGGCTTAGATCCCCCACCCCCAGCCAGGGACAGTTGGGAAGCCGACCCAACCAGCGGGAGGCAGGGGAGGGGGAGACAGGGGAATGGACTGGATGATGTCAGGAGCTCCCTTGCAGCCGCAGATCTTCTGATGTTTGAAAGCAGGAACATCAAAGCGGTTTCTCCGCAGCCCCGGTGGAACAGCAGGCTCCGTCTGACATCATTTCCAAAGATAATCAGGCCTCATTCTGTTCTTCTCCCAGGCCCCATAACAGTTCAGCTACATCCTCAAGCCTCAGATGTGATTCCCTCCAGCAGCCCTTTGAAGTGTGATTGAGGGTGGGAGCAGCAACTTTCTAATCAGAACAAGGCAAACACTTCCCTTCTCCTTCCTCCCCCTTCCCTAGTCCCAAGGGATGAGACTACCAAGAATCTTTAATTACAATATTTTCTTTTCCAGACAGCAATACTGGAGGAAAACTGGGATCAAGGGGGATGGGGGTGGGGGAGAGGGAGGGGCTATCCTGATCCCCTCCCATCCCTTCTTCTTACAGGTGGAAATTAGGTTGCACACCTATACATGCTAAGGGGAGGTGGGAACCAAGCCAACCGGCCGTCCCACGAGCCTCAGGTCTTTTGGCACCAGCTGAGGACCTCCTTTCATATGTCACCAACTTGGGGACCCTACCTCATCAAAACTCAGGGCCTGGGACCTATTAATCTTTTTGCTCTCCCCACCCTAAGGCACCCACTCTTACTACAGGCGTATCAGGACCGTCGGCATCCTTGAAGCCTGACCCCAAGGTGACACCTAGTGTCTGGCTTGGGTCTTTACGTTCACACTTGGCTCTTACCCCCAGGAATGCACATAAGCCCCTTCCTGCTACCCCTCTACCCTCCAAAGTTTTGCAAAAAGTCCCCCATCTAGACTTGTGTCCCCTGATATTTTTAGGATGGGAGAGGGGAATTTTTTCCCCTTTTTATCAGAGTTGGAGGCTGTCATGTGAATGGCCACATCTAAACTAAGCTGGTGATGTCATCCCCACCAGGCACAGTGGTGAAGATCTCCAGATGTCTTCCTATGAACCAGTGATCTCCCATTGGCTCTGCCTGTGTGGAGGAGGGGAAAGGCCAGAGATCAAATCAGGCCCAGAAAGACGCAGGGGATTTTGATAGAAAGCCACTGTGTGGTCCACAAGCCCATTTCCCGGCTAAGGGTTGACCATTTCTAGCAGAGATTCTTAATCTTGTCTGTGTCATGGAGTCTTCTGGTGATCTGGTGAAACCTAGGGTTCCCTTCTCAGAAGAATTTTTAAAAATTCATAATTGAAAGAAATGCTGAATTTCAGTTAGAGGTTAGTAAAAATAAAGATGATTCCTCACCTTTGAGAATTGCCAATGGTTCTGAGAAGTCAAGTGACTTATCCACAGTCACATAGCCAGTATGTATCAGATATGGGACTTCATTGATAGAGGGAGTTTTCTCACTCTGTTCCTTAAATTAATGAAATCACAGGTTCTGACCTATATATAAATGTGCATATACATATGTCTACATATACATGTTTTATACTATGCATAGTATGTATACCATATATATAGTACATGTGAGCATATATATTTATACATCTGCATATATGTATTAGACATACACACACAAGTTTCCATGGCTAAAGAATTCCAAAGTGTCCAAACTGAAGGTGATGAGCTTTTCTGTGCTTAGCTGGGCTAACCCCCCCCCTCCCAAAATAGACATAGTGAGTCAATCATACAGAAAAACTGAGGGAAAACTGGACAGCTAGGTAGCACAGTGGGAAGAGTGCTGGATGTGAGTTCAGATCCTGCCTCAAGCACTCCTAAACTGTGTGATCATTAAACTCTTTTAGCGTCAGTCTCCCCATCTGCAAAATGGGCATGACAATGTCACCTACCTTCCACAGTTGTGGTTCAGATGAAATAAGATAATATTTGTAAAGTATGTTATGAACCTTAAAGTGTTATACAAAATCCAGCTATTACTATTATAACTGATGGATCATCAGTATTCTTATAATGTCAAGAGATTCAGAGAAAATCTCCCCATCTCCTCCCTGCCACATAGCTTGGCTGGGCCCCCTGTGGGGGATTTTATAGGAAAACATAGGCCAGAGTCTTCCCAGAGGAGAAGGCACAATGTCGGTTTAGTTGAAGGGAGCATCCATACGCATTGAAATATCCCAGCATGTATGTAGTGATTCCAGGTTCCAGGATTTCATTACCATGAACCTTCCCTCCTACAAAGATCACAACTGTGGAATTATGCCCAAAGAATTATTAAACTGCCTATACCCTTTGACTCAGCAATAGCACTATTAGGTCTTGACTTGAATGGAGGATATGTTATGGATCCAGGCCTAGAATGGGTCTCAGAGGTCAGCTAGTCCAACCCCTCAGAGTGGTTAAATGACTTACCAAGATATTATGTATGCATGTACATACACAAATATATGTACATATGCTCGTGTTTGTACATATCTGTATTTGTACATTTGAACATGTCTATATAAAGGCATGCATATGCCTTGTCAAATATGCATTGTGTTGTACATGTGCATATACGTACATGTTTGTATATGTATGCAAATTTCTCGATGGCTATACCAACAGAATGCAAAACTCTGGCATAGTAAGTGCTTAATAAAGGCTAATTGACTGATTGATTGGTATTCTTTTTTATTAAATAATATATATATATATATATAATTTTTATTTATTTACTTTTAGTTTACAACATCCAGTTCCACAATCCCTTGAGTTCCAAATTTTTCTCCCCATTCCTCTTCTCCCCCCTCCCCCCATGGTGGCATGAGATCCCATATAGATTCTAAAAATACCTTCACATTAGACATTAATCAAGTTGTAAAGAAGAATTATAACCAATGGAGAGACCAACGAGAAAGAAGGGACAAAACAAAACAAAACACAAAAGAGAGAAAGCAAGTAGTTTGCTTCAGTCTACATTCAGACTCTGTAGTTCTTTTCTCTAGATGTGCATAACCCTTTTCCATCATGAGTCCTTTGGAGTTGTCTTATAACCTTGCATTGCTGAGGGGAGCCCAATCTATCAAAGCCAGTCATCACAGATACTATGTGTCTGTAATTGTGTACAATGTTCTCCTGGTTCTGCTCCCCTCACTCCACATCAGTTCATATAAGTCTCTCCAGGTTATTATGAAGTCCGTCAGCTCCTCATTTCTTATAGCACTATAGTATTCCATTATATACATATGCCACAACTTGTTCAGCCATTCCCCAATTGATGGGCGTCCCTTTGATTTCCAGTTCTTTGCCACCACAAAAAGAGCTGCTATAAATATTTTTGTACATACGGGCCCTCTTCCTACTTGTATGATCTCTTTGGGATACAGCCCTAAAAGCGGTATTGCTGGGTCAAAGGGTATGCACTTTTTTATAGCCCTTTGGGCATAGTTTGATTGGTATTCTATTAAGGCTTGGAGTACAGACCTGGAAAAAAATGCATTTCTGTTTTCTGAAGATAAAACTGGGTAAACTCAAAGAGGTTCATTGCTAAGTTCAATTCAATTTGATTTGACAAACATTTATTAATGCACTTAATGTATATATATACACATTATATATTATATTATACATATATTAATATATATGTGTGTATATATATATATATATATATATATATATATATATATATATATATATATATACACACATACATGTATCAGGCACTGGAGATACAAAGACCAAAAAAAAATTTCCCCAAATAGTCCTTGCCTTCAAGGTGCTTATAATCACTCAGGAGATAGAGTGTTCACAAATAAAACCATTACAGCATGATGTGAAGACAGAAAGAACACAAGGAAAATCAGGAAAGACTTCTCATAAATAGTGAACTCTGAGCCCACTCTTAAACAAAGATCAAGCAAGGGAATAAACATTTACACAATGTCCACTATGCGATGCCAGGCACTGTATTCAGCGCTTTCTACAAATATTATCTCATTTTAATCCTCACAACAACCCTACAAGATAGCTGTTACTATTATCCCCATTTTACAGTTAAGGAAACTGAGGCAACAGAGGGTAAGTGCCTTGCCCAGAGTCAGACAGCTTATAAGTGTCTGAGGCCACATTTCAACTCAGATCTTACTGACTCCAGGCCCAGGACGCTATCCGCTGTATCACCAGCTAAGGATACTAAGGCAGCAAAAATCAAACAGGAATGCCTTCCAAGCACAGGAGACAGTTTATGCTGGGGTGGGGAACCTGCAATCTCACACGCATGGCCTGGAGGCTGCAGGTTCCCCACCCCTGGTTTATGCAAAGAAATGCATGAAGGTGGAAGATGTATTATTAAGTTGGGAGAATAAGGAACAGTCCAATTTGGCTGAAATGCAGAAGGTACGAAGAGGAGCCATGTGAAATAAGGCTGGAAAGATCAGTAGAAGCCAGATGGAAGAAGGCCTTGAGTGACAGATTTGTGTTTTATCCTTAGGCAACAAAGAACTCACTTGGAAAATCTCCTAATCATTAACTAAAGACACATTGAAATCGACAAACCTTACAAGGAAATAATTGGTGTGCAATAAAGTGGGGTTTCTGCAAGACACTCTAATCAAACATCCTGCAGGAATAATAAGCATCCCTGAGATTCCCCTGGTGTTCCCACATCAGACCAGAAACTGGGATGAGACCCTGTCATCCTCAAGTGCCTGAATAGGAAGGCCACCCCTGGCTGAATCATCCAGACTTCTTCCTTGGGCTGCCGCCTCCAGAAGATCATTTTACCTGCTGTGTTGTGCGCCCTCCAGTGGCCCATAATCCAGATGTGTCCTCAACCCCTCTTCCCTGGTCCTCTTTCTGTCCCTGCATGACTCAAATTAAGCCACAATCCATCCCTTATGTGAATTAAGCCATCACAAATAAATCTATATTTCTTTTGCCATTTACCACCTAGTCTGCTTCTTCTAGGAAGCCTCCAAGGACCAAAAAAGGAATTGTAATTGAATAAAAGTCTGTGAAGAACAAAATCCATAAAATAGTTTTTAAAATAATGTTGGAAAATTACAAAGAACACACATGACTCCAAAGAAGAGACCTTCCCTTCTTCCTCTTGCACAGAGGTGGTAGGGACACGAATATGGAACATTGCATACATATTCTGATTTGGGGAGATATACTGATAAGTTTTTATTTTTTTCCCTCTTCTTTCTCTTTTTTATTTCAAGAACTCTTGTTTTATAGGATTTTGTTCTTTATGTGTACATTGTTGAAGTCATAATAGTTGTTCTCCTTTGCTCTGCTTACTTGATTATGCATCAGTTCATGTAAGTTTTTCCACACTTCTCTATATTAATCATAGTCGTTGTTTCTTAAAGCATAGTAATATCCCATTATGTTCACGTACCACAACTTTTGTTTAGTCATTTCCCAAAGGATGGGTATCTGCTTTGTTTCTAATTCTATGCCATTGCAAAAAGTGCTGCTATAAATATGTTGGTGTATATGGGGACTTACTTTTTTTATCAATCTCCTTGTAGGGATTTAAGACTAGGAGTGGAATCTCTTGATCTAAGGACTTGTATATTTTAGTTACTTTACTTGCACAATTCCAAATTACTTTCCAAAAGAGCTATGTTAATTCAGTTTCACCTTTGCCCTTCTTTCCATAATTTCTCCAACATTGACCCACCATCTTTTGTCATCCTGGCCAATTTGCTGAGTGTGGGGTAAAACCTCTAATTTTGAAGTTCTTCAGGGCCAAGACCCAAGGTAACCTAAATTATGTATGTTCTTTTGCCTATAATATGAGAGTAAGTCATTCACCTTGAGGGCACTTGATAAGATCTAAATTATAGGAACTAGAAGGAAAAGAGATCATTTCTCCAACACTTTCTCATTTTGCAAATGAGGAAACTAAGGTCTAGCATGATGGGGGGTGGAGGAGGGAGTCAAAGTCTAACAGTTAGTAAACAGCATGCCAAAGTGCCTAAGAGTAACTTTTATCTAAATACTTAATTGACACATGTAGGGTTCCTATTGGGGAAAAGCCATAAAATACAGTAAAAAGTGAAAAGTCATAAAAATATAAATTCTGTGGAATGTGAAAGGTGGAAACCGGAACATGGTGACCTGCTAACAATCATAACTTAGATACCGAATTGTATTTTAGACACTGTGACCTATAAAAGCCACAATAAGAATATTATGACATGTGTGTGACTGGTACGTGATTGATACACAAACTTATGTTTGGGCATAACATTGGCTCATTACTAAGCAAAAAGGAAAAAATCCACCAATCAGTAGAGATACACTCTCTAGCTCCTTCTCCCTTTGTCTGTTTTCTATAATTACTGCAGATATTTTGGGGTTTTTTAACAGGGATTCACTGATTAGTCTGGCTGCTGCCCCAGACCAAGGATGATTAATATCTTGGCAAGGATCCATCATACTGTCCCAAATGTAAGTAACCCAATTTGATTAAACTAGGATCTATAATCAGTCTGGATCAACCTCTTCCTTTGGTATCAAAAAAAGATCCCACAGTTATGGGGGAGGTACAGAGTTCCCCAACCAGGGGAATTTCAGACCTTACAACATGTGAGTAAAGGGGACAGAAATGAAAAATGTTATGAGGATAGTCTCCTGACCTTCATCGATAGCTGCTTGAATGATGGAGCTTGAAAGTCTGTCTATCCTTTCTCTACTTTCTCCTTTAAATATTATTTTGCTATGTGTATCAAATACTTTTCCCCCAAACCCAGATAAAACCAGTCTCTCGGATTAATATAGGGTTAGCCTTCCAAAAATACACATCTCCACCTTTCTCTACCACAACAGAGAGATCTTCATGAGTTGTTGGGAAGCAAAATAAATCCAACCTTCTCCCTGAATCTCCTAAGAGTCTAACTTTTAGTGATGAGCCACTTGACACTCAGCAAGGTTGGTCCTTAGATGGCAAACCCAGGTGTGGAACTCTTCTAGCTTGGTAGGTGCTTCCAGAGTTTGAGTGCCCCTAGCTGAGTGTTTGAGGGTTCAAGGTCACCTCCAGACCTCAGTAAAGCAATCCAGAAGAATGTCAGCAGAGGAAACTCATAGTACAGGTTGTCAGATTTCAATGAGCATCAAAGTCAACCTTGAAAAGGGCAAAATAGAATGATAAAAAGAAGTCAGAAGACCTGATGCAAAATCCCAACTCTGTTACCTACAGAATCAGAGCTCTAGAGCCGTAAAGTACATTAACAGGGGTGTGCTATTAAGTATTTAACAACCAGTCCTCCTGGGGGAAAATGTAGGCAGGCTGCGCTTGTAAATTTAGTCTGCATTATTAACATTCCCTCCATCACTTTCTTAAAACCTAGACAATCAATAAAACAATAAATCAAGCCCTGATTTGAAGCATTTGCTGATTGCCAAGGTGTCAATGTCCACAATGAAAGTTTAACAGCTGGTTCTCAAGAGCCGGTCCAAGTCCAATCTACCACACCCTGAGACCTTAGAGACCATCTCCTCCAAAGCCCTCTTTGCAAAAATGAGGAAACTAAGGCTTGAACTAAAAAGTTTGAGTGACTTGCCCAAGGTCTGACATTGGGCAAATTACTTCCTGTCTCTCAACCTCAATTTCTTCCTCTGTCAAATCAGAGTATTGGATTGGTCAAGGGTTCTTAACCTGAGGTCCATAAACTTTTAAAAATTGCTAACTGCATTTAAATGTAATTGGATTCCTTTGTTGTTCAATTTGTCCTGTCAATCTGTCTAATCAATTTGCAAGAATATTTTGCTTTATGCATTTAAAAACATGATTCTGGGAAGGTGTCCCTAGACGTCACCAAACATTGCCCAAGGGGTCCAACCCAAACAAGATTAAGAAACCCCCATACTAGGCTATCTATAAGGTTTCTGCCATTCCTGGAGCCTAAGATACTTGAAATCACCAAAGGGCAGATTGGGGGAGAGGGCACAGGTATCACCTCTGGAGTGGAGAGAAGCCTTGCCTTAATGACAAAGGGAAATGGGGAGAGGGGTCGGGGGAGAGTAGGAATTATGTTAATACTTTCATGGAAGTTTATCTTATCAATGTGGATATTCCCTCCATAAGCACAGACTGAAACCCATCCAGGCTTTCTCATCTAAAGATAAGAGCTTATTGCTTAATGGACCAAGCCTGTGTTTTTAGCCTCTTTTTGGTCCTTCTTTTGATGTATTTTTGTTCACAGGCTTCCACAGAGGATACCCTTCACCCTCCCCAATACCCTAGAGGTCTTCTCTAGATCTTTTGACATTTTGAAGGTACCAGTGGAACATTCAGGCTGTTCCTCATAACAAGAGGCCACACCCTCTGCCAACTGTGACTTTTTTTTAGGTTCATTTTATATTTACTTTTATTATTTTTGCACAAATATCAAGCACTGTACAAAAGAATGGTTAGCCAAAAGTATGGAGGGCACCGTTTAAATTAGGTTGTTGCAAAGAATTAAATCCCCTCACCCAACTCCCTCCTCTTTGAGCCTTGGTTCTCCTCAATTGGGAATACTAATAATTGAATTCCCTACATTATAAGGTTTCAAAGCAAGTGCCATGTAAAGGTGAATTCTATTATAATCATCTCATACATGTCAATAATAGAGATCACTTATCTCACCCTGCTGGAGAGTAGGGGGAAGGGGGATGAAAGGGGGGATGATGGAAGGGAGGGCATTTTGGGGGGAGGGGAGGTTGGAAGTACCCATTAGAAGAGGGACAGGATCAAAGTAGGGAATGGACCAGGTGGGGGGTGGGATGGGTGGGAGGGAATTATAAGCAGCCTTTTACAATATATCTACTATGGTAATGTTTTACATAGCTAAACATGTACAACACATACTGAATTGCTTATCTACCCAGAGGGAATGGGTAACAAGGGAGGAAGGGATTGATCTGAAACTTGAAGTTTTAAAATTAAATGTTTCAAATATATATAAATACTATTATTAATACTATTTTGCATGTAACTGGGAGATAAGATGTTCAGGCATTGGGGCACAGAGATTCACCTTGCCCCCGTGGTAAAGTTGAAGGGAGTATGGGAGAAGATATGGGAGAGAGCAGATTGCATGAGGGGATATCTTGTGGGACTGCTATTCTGGGGTGGTGGGTAGGGGAAAATGGGGAAAAATTGTAACTCAAAATCTAGTGGAAATGAATGATGTAAACCATAAGTTAATAGAGAATTTGTTAAAAAAAATAATAGAGATCACTCATTTCCCTGCTCTATAGCTGCAATGAGAGACAGGTATAATGCCTTAGGGAAGAGGATTGAGACCCTGACCAAGATACGTGGCTTCCAAGCTGGTCAGGTGATCTTCATTAACCTAGTTGTTTCCTGAATATTTCCATTTAGGATCACAGGTTTCCTAAATTGGATGATAGGCATTTAAAAACATGACAAATGAGAGGGGTGATTAGGGTGGCCAAAATTTGGAGGAAGCAGTAGAAAATGAGTGTTCCCTCTGAATTTTGTATTAATATTGATTTGAACTGATCCTGTGGAAAGGGAAGGTTAATGGGCACAGTAGTATGCTAAAAGATACTATGCAAAGAGGTACAGAATTATGGGCCTCCCATATCTTTAGCCAGTGGTCTCCCTGGTGCCATTCTGGAGCTGAGGTCACTAATGGAAATAGGCTGCACTTTACTTGTATTCACCATTCACCTTTCCATTTTCCTTTGTTTCGATGGCACCTTTAGTGGTTAGATGAAATGATCTATGAGGTCCCTACAAATCTATAATCCTGTGATTTCATTGTTCCAAGACTCTCTCTACCTACAGCATCAATGGGGACACAAATGTTGAAAAAAAACTTTGCTCCATGAAACAGCTTTGAATTTTCAGTGTCTGTCCCTATTTATACCCGACACACTAACTCATTGGACTAGTCTTCACAATAATGGGCAATAGACATTTTTCATTCACTTTGTTTTTACTTATGGGTTATTAGGCTAACCTCTTGAAAAATCATGGCTCTTTCTGAGGAATCTCTAATGTGCTCTTGGACTTGATGCAATTAGCAAATGTTTCACAGAGTTGGGGGAGCTGGTCATTTATAAAGAATCTTTTTCTAGGGGTGGCTAGGTGGTACAGTGAATAGAGCACCAACCCTGGAGTCAGGAGGACCTGAGTTCAAATATGACCTCAGACACTTTCCACTTACTACCTGTGTGACCCTGGGCAAGTCACTTAACCCCAATTTCCCTGTCCTCCCCCCTCCAAAAAAGGGCAAAAAGGGGAATCTTTTTCTGTTTGAGATCTCAGCAAGCAGCCTCCATGGTGGGGGAGGGGAAATACCTTTGCCAAGCAAACATCATCATGTTTAACTTTGCTAGGCACGAATAATCAAAATTTCCTATACGTAAGCCCTCTTTCATGCATACTTTCTGCTCTTATAGGTTCCCACTCCCACTGCTGGTATGGAAATTTGAGGAAGAGAATATCCTTTTTAATTTTAAAAAATATTTATTTATTTTAAACATTCTTTTCTTTTTAGATTTTAAGTTCCAAACTTTCCCTTCCTCCCACTCTCCTACCAACTAAGAAGGCAAGCAATATGATATTAATTACATGTGTGAAACCATGAAAGCACATTTCAATGTTAGCCATAACCACCATCACCACCACCACCCAAGAAATAAAAATAAATAGAATGAGAAGATTTTGTTTTAATTTAATTTAATTTTGTTTTAATTTGAGAAGAATTCATCAGTTCTTTCTCTGGAGATGGATAACTCTTTGTCAACATGAGTCCTCTGGAATCATCTTGGATCATCGTATTGAGGAGAACAACCAAGTCTTTCACAATTGATCTTCATTATAACATTGCTGCTACTGTGTATAATGATCTCCTGGTTCTTCTTACTTCACTTTGCCTCAGTTTATATAACTCTTGCCATGTTTTTCTGAAACTACCCCCTTGTCATTTCCCACTGCACAATAGTTCTCTATCACAATCATATGCCATAATTTGTTCAGTCATTCCCCAATTGATAAGCATCTCCTCATTTTCCAATTCTTTGCAACCACAAAGAGTTACTATAAATATTTTTGTACATATAGCCCTTTTCCTTTTCCTTATTTCTGAGCATATATATATTCTTCCCTCTTGGAACCAATTCCAATGAGAGTGAAGTTCAAGCATTGCCTGCCACCCCCACCACCCCCATTTTCCCCTCCAGTATAAAAGTTCTCCCTTGTATACCTCTTTTACATGAGAAAAATTTCCCCACTTACACTTCCTTTCCCCCTTCTCCCAATGCATTCCTCTTTCTCACCTCTTCATTTTTTTTTGGAGGTCATTCCAACATAATCAACTCCCATCTATGCCCTCTATCTATGCAAACTCCTTTTAACTGCCCTAATAATGATAAAGTTCTTAGGAGTTATATGTATCATCATTTCATATGAGAATATAAACAATTTAATTTTATTGAGATCCTTACGCTTATTCTTCTATGCTTACCTTTTTATGCTTCTCTTGAGTCTTGTATTTAAATGTAAAATTTTCTATTCATCTCTGGCCTTTTCATCAGGAATGCTTGAAAGTCCTCTATTTCATTAAATATCCATTTTTTTTTGCCTGAAGGATTATACTTAGTTTCACGGGGTAGGTTATTCTTAATTGTAATCCTAGATCCTTTGCCTTCTACAATATTGTATTCCAAACCCTCCACTTCTTTTACATGGAAACTGCTAAATTGTGTGTAATCCTGGCTGTGACTCAACAATATTTTAATTGTTTCTTTCACATTTTCTTCCCAGTGTCACAAACTTTTTCTGCCAACCTCCTATGTTTTCTTAGTCTGGAAAAATGTATCAACCCAACCTTTTGTTGGCTCCGCTGGTCCAAAATTTGATTTGAGGTGTTCTGTTTGGAGGGGAATGTTGAGAGAATTCACCTGGGTTGCCTCTAATCTACCATCTTGGCTCTTTCCCCTCGCAGCATATCATTTGTTTAGCTATTTTTTGCTATTTATCTATTTTTCTATATTATCTGCTTAAATCGGTTTGAACCAATGTATCTCCAGGTTGATCAGATTTAAAAAAAAAAAAATTGATGAGAACCTCTGGGTGGTTTTTGTGTGGGATGCTAGCTCAAAGCATGCATTGAATCTCTGTTAGCTTTCAAGGGGCCAGTTACCAAGGGAACTTGGCCAGCATGGATAGGCATATGCCTCAGTAAATACTAACATGTTCTTGATTACCATTTAGGGGTAATCTGTGATTTCTCTGTTCTCCTAAGACACTTTTAAAAGTGATACCTAACATTCTCAAGATGAGATCACCCCCATTATGGACATGATATAATATAGCTGGTTCAGCTTTTTTTCCATAAGTGCCGTTTCTATTTTTTAGTATAACATTTTGGGGATGAAAGTGATAGTGTTCAAATACAGTGATTCCTCTGTGATTAAAATAGATCATTATAGAAAGTGACACATGCATTCCATGTTACCAGATAGAGAATGGAACTAGACCTGTAATTTCTCTATTCCTGGTCATCTCAAGTGAGGAAATGCTCTGTACCCATGCGAGTCCCCCAGAGCCCAGAGATGAAAGAAATTCCCTAGAGTCCATGTAGCCAGTATGTACCAGAGGCAAGATTGGAACCCAGGTCTTTCTGTCTTCAAGGCTAGCTCTATTCACTATGCCACATTATTCTCGCAGTTTGTATCTCTTGTCCTACTGCTAGTTTCAACTATCGATGTGCTCTATTTGATGGCTCCCTTGATCTGGCTAATAATCCTCCACCATCCCATTATGTGTTGACTTATAATTGAGGTTGTAGTGTAAATTTGTTTTGCCCTTAGCTGCCATCTCTTACCCCCTGGCAAAGAGAATGAAATATTTGCTAGACAAAGTGATTGCTTGGGCTAGTTTGTCCTTCTTCTGGCGACTAATTCACATCTTTGAAATGTTTGAAAGATATGGTGATAAATGAAGTCAATTACCTTTGTCTTCTTCCACTTCTTATATTGAGGGCTCAATTCAATAGGTCAAGTGGAAGCTTTTGCAGTTGTTTTTAGTGTCTTCTCATCTTGGGCCTTTCTTTGAATGTTTTTGATTTCATGTTGATTTTGACCTTGCTCTAACCTGGTGGGATTGCACGCGTGTCTTCTTATTTGTAAAGATAGTTTGATGTTTTGTAATATTGTTTAATTCTCTCCATGTTGCACATCTCCCAACTCTCTTCTATTTATTTATTTTTGAAGACTGGGTTTCTGTATCTTGCCAAAGTTGGAAGTGAGGGAGCTACTTACTCTGACTGGCACCAGAGCTTTGACCTCTGTTTTTCTTGTTTGGTTGGGTTTTGGGGGTAAGTAATTAGAGTTAAGTGACTTGCCCTGGGTCACACAGCTAGTAAGTGTCTGAGGCCAGATTTGAACTCAAGTCCTCCTGACTCCAGGGCCAATGCTCTATCCACTATGCCACTTAGCTGCCCCTTACCTCCAGGTTGATTTACCCCTCAGTAGGCAACCTTGTACCCCACCTCCTTTCCAGAGATTTACCATATAAATGCCAAGCTTAGGCAGATACTCTATTCCCTTGACCTACTGTAGCTCAGAACTTCTGAGCTCAAGAGTTACACCAGCCTCAACCTTCCTGGTAATAGGGATTATAAATGCATAGCAACATGCACACCTTCCCAACTCACTTCTAATAATAATGATAATAATAATAATAGATAATATTCATACAGAGCTTTACCTATTACATATCATTTGATCCTCACCACAACCTTGTGAGGAAGGTGCTATTATTATCCCCATTTTACAGATGAGGAAACTGAGTCTGAGTGTTTAAGTGACTTGCTCAGATTCAGTTAGTAGAATTAGAACTCTTGTGACGCCAAGTTCAGCACTCTGTTACCTAAATGACTTTCTAGAAGAAAGTGGTCATTATATATACATGTGAGGCCTCTAAGTTGTCTACAATTTTCTGATCTCTTTCAATTCTCAATCTTAAATCATGTTTTCCAATATATTTCCAACATATATCACTTCCCTCCCCAGTGCCCACTTTTGCATTGAAGTTAGGTATATGTCAGCTCACGGAAAAGATTTCATCACACTCTTCAAATAATTCCTCCTCTGCAATGGAGACTCTGAAGCTACTATTATCTTTACGCAGATTTTTTTTACTTATATTTCTTAGGAACACTGCAAGGAGAAATAACTAGGTGTCTCATGAAAATGACATACCTTTGGGATAATACCTTTGCTTGCATCACCAAGGAGGGCCATCCTGCCAATTAGTCATGACTTCCTTTTGTCTTCTAGTTTCATTTATTACAAAAATATGGATGTTGACAGACAACCAGGTGGGGCAGTAGATAGAGTGGCAGATCTGGAGTCAGGAAGACTCCTCTTTGTGAGTTCAAATCTGGTCTCAAACACTTATTGCTGTGTGACCATGGGCAAGTCATTTAACTGCTTCATTTTTTCTCATCTATAGAATGGGCTAGAGAAAGAAATGGCAAACCATTCAAGTATTTTTGATGCAAAAATCAAAATGGGATACAAGGAATTAAGCACAACTGAAACAATAATCTATTGATGTTGATCTGGTTGTGCTCTTCCAACTATATGCTAAGTTAGAAAAAGATGCACATATAAGTGATAGAGTGGCTAGAAAGCAGGACTTGGAGTCAGGAAGACCCGAGCTCAAATTCAGCCTCACAGAGAGGTTGTGTGCCTCTGGACAAGCTATTTAACCTTTCTTGCCTCAGTTTCCTCATCTGTGCCTGTCTCACAGAGTTGTTGTGAAGCTCAAATGTGCTAATATATATAAGACTCTTGGCACTTTAAATTGCTAATAAACGTTAGCTATTATTATGATGATTTGGAGTACTTCCAATGATATAATCATCAAAATCACAGAAACCCAGAGTTGGAAGGGCTCTCAAACACCCCCCAACTCATCCCATGCCTGATCCCCTCTACAGCAAACCTAACAAGTACTCAGGTAATAAATTTTTATTTATTTATTTGCCTTTTGGAGGGCAATTGGGGTGAAGTAACTTGCCCAAAGGTCACACAGCTAGGTTTTTATTTGTGTGTGCATTAAGTGTCTGAGGCCGGATCTGAACTCAGGTCCTTCTGACTCCAGGGCCGACGCTCTACTCACTGCGCCACCTAGCCGCCCCTCAGGTAATAAATTGTTGTTGAGTTGTTTTTCAGTTGTGTTCAACTCTTTATGACCCCATTTAGAGTTTTCCTGGCAAAGATACTGGAGAGATTTGCCATTTCCTTCTCCAGCTCATTTGACAGATGAGGAAACTGAGGCAAACAGGATTAAGTGACTTGCCCAGGGTCACACAGCTAATAAGTGTCTGAGCCTAGATTTGAACTCAGGAAGATGAGTCATCCTATTTCCAGGCCTGGTGCTCTATCCACTATGGCATCACCTAAAGACACCCACTAAGCACAATATTCCAGATATGGCTCCCTATCAACAATAAAATCAAATATAAAGACCTCTCTCTGATTTGTAAGGTTCTTTTTAACCTGGTTCTGAAGAGGGAAGGGTGATAAGGAGGGGGGGAGGGTAAGTGGTTCTGCCAGGGATGCCTCCCTGGCATCCAGTTTGGAAGGAATTCACCAGGCTCAAGCAAACTTTGAAGCCGAAATTGTAAAGTTTATTGTTACGCTGTAGAGAACAGCGGGCTAGATTCTTATGGAACCTGCAAACTCGCAGAGGCCACAGGCATAGTTTTAAGGTGTCAATTATGCTAACTAGGTGAGTAAGGGTGGGATCTGGGAGGAGTTAAGGAGTGGTCAGTGCTCAAAGGACCATACACTTTTAATATCAACTGCGCAGGTGTATTGCCCATGATTCACTGGGAAATAGCTCAAGCGGGGCTAGCTGGAGGTGTGGTTTTAGGCCTGACACTAAAGAGTGCCCAGTCTGCCTCCCACCAAGGTCATCAGAGACTGTGTGGGTATATAATTATGGTAGGGCTGGCCACTCTAACTATGGGAGATAACATTTACATAACTTATTGTTTCAAGCAGAGATAAACAGGTCATGAGTTGTTGCTGGGCAGAGTGCTGGAAGGGGGGGTGGAAATGTGATCTTACAGACTGCTTTTACAAATTGATTTTACAGACATAAATCCCAAAGCACCCCATTT